>ML374277.1:0-137929 GCA_005239525.1 Nicotiana knightiana | reverse complement strand
GCATCATTCCCAAAGTCCACTTTTTTCAAGAAACAAAGTCGAGAGAACCAGTAGCTGCTGGTCGTTTCCGAGATTACCGACGAGGTCCCCTCCATTAGCCGTTGGCAAATTTTTTCGGTCAAAAGTTCATAATCCTTAAGTTGCTGTAAGTTCAATTCAAATCCTTCTATATATAAAGTTAGTTCATAACTCTTTAATCGCTTTCTCGATAACTTAAGAAGGTGTCTCTGTTAATTGTCATCAAATTCTAAGATGTATTGTTGCTATATGCCTATTTTTGATTCTTTGGTGTATGTATTTCTGTTATGCAATTGTTCATATGCTTAATATTAGGCTCTGTGTTGATTAGTATCAGCATTTAGCGTGTAAGTATCGGGTAGTGTTTCAATCAAAATAATCCCGGGAAATACTAGTCGTTAAGTAAGTGGCTACTGGTTTTAATGCAAAATAATTCGTTGACCCAAATAACTAAACTATGCACCGCTAGTAAAGTACGCGTTCGCGCGGCTTTGGAGTTTTTCTTAAGTAATTAAGTGCTATTAATTATGTACACGTACGCGTGACATGATTTTTTAGCAAGCTAAAATTGTGTACATAAGCTTAATATGATTGGAATATTTTAGTTGTGGAGTTTTTAACGTATAGGAGACCCTTATTTCAATTGAAAAGCACTTAATTTCGTCAAAACTCGGCTTTTTACCGAACTGGGGACCCTGGCGTTTCAGCCTTAACGCCTGGCTAACGCCAGGCCAGGGCTGGCGTTTCAGCCCTAACGCCTGGCTAACGCCAGGCCAGGGCTGGCGTTTCAGCCCTAACGCCTGGCTAACGCTAGGTAGGGCCAAGTTGTTTGGTTTTGTCGTCCGGCTATTGCCCGGGTGTCTCCTTTTACGTAGGTTCCGACACCGGCTATCGCCCGGGTGTCTCCTTTTACGTATGTTCCGACGTAGTTGCATCCTTTTAGCTCCGTTTCATCTCCACTTCACCCATACATGAAATAAACTCCATTAAACACTTAACAAGTATATTTTATGCGTATAAAATGTATGGTATGATTCAACTATGCAATTTAGTCTTGCATCATACGCGTGACATGATTCTTGACACGTCGAACTAAACGAGTATGCGTACGCGTGACTCGTATTGAGTTAATTATTTAAATAATCGAATAATAAGAAAGGTTAAAAATACAAATATATCCTAAAAGTGAGTAATTAAACAATTTAAGCCAAGTTTAATCATTAAGCGACCGTGCTAGAACCACGGAATTCGGGAGTGCCTAACACCTTCTCCCGGGTTAACAGAATTCCTTACCCGGATTTCTGGTTCGCAGACAATTTAAACAGAGTCAAAATTCCTCAATTTGGGATTTAAACCGGTGACTTGGGACACCAAATAAACTATTCCAAGTGGCGACTCTAATAAAAAATAAAATATTCCCATTTCGAATAATGTCACTTTAAGTGGAAAAACTCCTATACCCCTTTGGGGCGTATGAAGAAGGAGGTGTGACACTCATAAACTATGTATTTAACACACACTGTATATAAATTATTTACCTCAAAGTTCTAGGTGAAATCCTCTATCTAAGAGCTCCAAAAATCACACAAAAATGGAAATAAATGAGCTAAAATGACTAAGTCCCATTTTTAAAAGAGACCTCACTGCCTCCAGCGATCTTGCACCTGCGGTCGCAGGGACGGACTTGCGTAGTCGCTTCTGCAGAAATTTTTAGGCAGGTTGGCTCCGCTTCTGCGGACGGGGTTCCATTTCTACGATCCTGCTTTTGCACAGGTTGGGGCGCACCTGTGGATCCTGGGTTGCCCTTCCTTGGCCGCTTCTGTGAGGCCTCGCTCGCTTTTGCAAGCTCGCACCTGCTGCTGGCCAAGCGCAGGTGCGATTATGACAGCAGTTGGGAGCTTCAGTTGTTGCTGCCAATTTCCAACGTGGTCCGAGCATGATTGATACTCGGGGCCCTGCCTAAACATACCAATTAGTTTAGAATAAGAAAACGGACTAACTCGAACCCTCAGAATGCCTGAAATAACATTAAAACTAAGAACCACACCCCAACACCAATTGAATCACATTTATGAACTTCAAGTTCTTCACTTCATTCAAAATGCGCCGAAACGTACTTAAACTACTATAATTGACAATAAAATTTGCGTGCAAGTATTAAATGACATTACAGAATTATTCCTAGTTTCAGAATTTTCTTTGGACCTCGATAAACCACCCAATGGGAGAACAACATCGTTGACTATATAAAGCCTCGAACGAAGCCATCTCGATGCTGGAATGGTAACTGTTGTTGTAAGAAAACTCGGCCAAAGGCAAGAACTGATCCCAATGTACTCCAAAGTTAATCACACATGCTCTGAGCATGTACTCAAATATCTGAAATGTCCGCTCCAGCTGCCCGTCGGTCTGTGGATGAAATGTTGTGATGAGCTATACACGGGTCCCTAATTCACTCTGTACTACTCTCTAGAAATGTGAAGTAAACTAAGGACCTCTGTCTGAAATGATGGAAACAGGCACACCATGCAGCCAAACTATCTCCTGGATATAAATCTGGGTCAATCTCTCTGAATTATACGTAGTCATCACAGGAATAAAGTTCCCGACTTGGTGAATCTTTCTACAATAACCCAAACTGCATCAAGCTTCTGCAAAGTTCGCGGCAACCCAACTACGAAGTCCATAGTAATGCGCTCCCACTTCCACTCAGGTATAGTGATCTACTGGAGTAGGACTCATGGCCTCTGGTGCTCATACTTAACTCTGCTGGCAGTTTAGACATCTAGCTACATACTCAACTATGTCTTCCTTCATCCGCCGCCACCAATAATGCTGCCTCAAGTCGCGATACATCTTCGTAGCACCTGGGTGAATGGAAAATCGAGAACTATGTGCCTCCTCTAGGATCCTCTCCATCAGGCCATCGACATTAGGAACACATAGACGACCCTGAAGTCATAGAACACCATCATCGCCAATAAACCTCCTTGCCACTACCCTGTAGCACCGTCTCTCTGAGAACCAATAGGTGCGGATCATCAAACTATAGAGCCTTGATCGGCTCCAATAGTGAAGACCGGGCAACGACGCAAGCAAGAACTCGGCTGGGCTCTGAAATGTCCAGCCTCACAAGCTTGTTAACCAAGGATTGAATGTCGAAGGCTAGTGGCCTCTCCTCTATTGAAATGAATTCCAAGCTACCCATACTCTCTGCTTTCCTTCTCAAGGCATCCACGGCTACATTCGCCTTGCCCTGATGATAAGGAATAGTGATGTCATAATCCTTCAGTAACTCAAGGCATCTACGCTGCCTCAAATTGAGATCCCTTTGATTGAATAAATGTTGCAGACTGGGATGATCAATGTAAACCTCACAAGACACCCGATATAGATAATGCCTGTAGATCTTAAGTGTAAGAACAACCGCGGCCAATTCAAGTTGTGTACAGGATAATTTTTCTCATGGGGCTTCAACTAATGTGAAGCATATGCAATTACTCGCCCATCATGCATCAATAGACAACCCAAACCAACGTGTGAAGCGTCACAATATAGAGTATACATCCCCGAACCGGAAGGCAACAACTGACACTGTGGTCAAAGATGTCTTAAGCTTCTGAAAGCTCGCATCACAATCATCGGACCAATGAAACTGAGCACCCTTATGGGTCAATCTAGTCAATGGTGCTGCAATGGATGAGAAGCCATCCATGAACTGGCGATAATAACCTGCTAACCCCAAGAAACTCCTGATCTCGGTCGCTGCAATAGGGCGAGGCCAACTCTGAACCGCCTCAATCTTCTAGGGATCTACCTTAATACCCTCGCCCTGATACCAGACGCCCCAAGAATTCCATAGAATCCAACTAAAACTCACACTTTGAGAGCTTAGCATAAAGCTTCTGTTCCCTCAAGGTCTGAAGCACCACTCTCAAATGTTGCTCATGCTCCTCCATGCTACGTGAGTAAATCAAGATGTTATCAATGAAGACAATAACAAAGGAATCAATATAAGGCTTGAACACCCTGTTCATCAAATCCATAAATGCCGCTGGGGCATTGGTCAAGCTGAAGGACATCACTAGAAACTCATAATGGCCATATCTAGTACGGAAGGCAGTCTTAGGAACATCTGAGTCCTGATTCTTCAACTTATGGTACTTGTTCTTAATGGCGACTTTGTTCAACTGGCGGTAATCAATGCACATCCGCATAGTCCCATTTTTCTTCTTCACAAATAATACTGGTGCACCCCAAGGTGATACACTCGGCTTGACGAACCCCTTTGCTAGCAACTCCTCAAGTTGTTCTTTTAACTCCTTCAATTCCTTCGGAGCCATACGGTACAGTGGGATAGATATATCTGAGTTCCTGCAGCCAAGTCAATACAGAAATCAATATCACGATCTGGTGGCATGCCTGGAAAGTCAGAAGGAAACACATCGGTGAATTTCCACACTATTGACACTGAATCAATCGTCGGAGACTCCGCGGTAGTATCCTAGACATAGGCTAGATAGGCCAAGCACCCTTTCTCGACCATGAGTCGAGCCTTCATAAAAGATATAACCCAACTAGATGTACTGAGAGATGAACCCTTCCACTCCAACCTTGGCAACTCTGGCATCGTTAAGGTAACCGTTTTGGCATGTCAATGAAGGATGGAGTGATATGGAGATAATCAGTCAATGCCCGAGATAACCTCAAAATCGGTCATATCAAGCAACAGAAGATCTTCCCTAGTCTCATATCCACAAAATGTAACCACACATGACCGATAGATCCGATCCACAACAACAAAATCGCCCACAGGAGTGGACACATAGACAAGAATACGTAAAGACTCACGAGGAATATCCAGAAAGTGAGAAAACAAGGATGACACACACAAATAGGTAGATCCTGGATCAAATAATATTGAATCTTCCCTAAACCAGACAGAGATAATACCTGTGATCACGGCATATGAGGCCACAACATCTAGTCTGGCCGGAAAAGCATAAAACCTGGCTGGAGCGCCACCTAGCTGTCCTACACCTGGCTGACCTCCATCTCTGGGACGGCCTCTACCCACCTGCCCTCCGCCTCTGGGCGGCCGGGTGGCTGGTGCGGCTACTGGAGCTATAGTCATGGGCTACTGACCCTACTGCACTTCCTTGTGCTGAAGTGTGGGGCAGTGCCTATTCATGTGACTAGGATCTTCGCACTCATAGAAACCTCTCGGAGAGGTGGACTGGTGCCCTGAAGTCTGACCCTGATGGCCTGAATACCCACCGAAAGAACCCTGAATAGCTAGTAGACAGTATGAACTCTCTGGCATGGCACTGAAGTAGGCACTAGAATAACCCTGATGACCGGAATACCCACTAGAAAAACTTTGAAAAGTCGACGGCCAATAAGAACTCTCTGGCATAACACTGAAATAAGGTCGCGCTGGAACACCTTGAGGAGGTGATGGTGCTGAATATGGGGATCTGCTAGGCTGACTCCTCCCAAAATGACCTCTGCCCCCAGCTTGGGCACCTCTGAACTCTCCAGAAAAATGAGACCTCTTGTCCCACTGCATCTGCTCTCTACCCCTTTGGCGGTAGCCCTCAATCATGCAAGAAATCTCCACCACTAACTAATAGGAATTCCCTATCTCGACCTCTCGAGCCATGCTAGCCTGAATGCTAGAGTGCAACCCTACAACAATTCTCCGCACTCGCTCTGCCTCAGTAGGGGGTATCATAAGTGCATGGCGAGACAACTCAGAAAATCTCGCCTCATAATCGGTCACTGGTCCCTACACCTATCAATAAATTCCTGAGGATCCTTATGTCGCTCACCCCCAAACACTGGGGGTGAAGCCTGGTCCATCTGTCCAAAAGCTTCAGCGGCTCGCTGGTCACAGCTGGTCTAGGCTCAAGAACAGCTCATGCGACTGGCTGGGCTCCACGCAATGGGAGAGCGCCTGGGGTATGAGATACAACGGATGCATGCCCAGGAGCCTAAGCGGTAAGGGTCTGTGCTCCCCCTCCCGCCTGAAATATGGCCGGGTCTGTTGGAAGTAAATCAGCCTGAGTCATAAAATCCATGAACCGTAGCATATGGCCCATGACCTCCTGGAAGCCCGATACTGTCATGAAGTCGGCTGGGGCTGGCTCTGCTGCGGATACCTCGACCTGCTCCTCAACTATAGGATCCTCCACTAGATCTGCTAGCGATGCAACTGGGGCAACTCTGGGACGTCCTCGCCCCCTACCTCGGGGCGGTGCCCTCTCCCGGCCTCTACCTCAGCCTCTAGAAATGGGGGGGGGGGCAGCTCCTCCTAGGTCAGGAATGTCTGCTGCGCACGTTCTCACCATCTGTGAGAGAATAAAAGAAAGAAATTTAATACACCATCAACTGCAATATATGAGGAGTAATAAAATGTAGTTTCCTAAAACCCTATAGCCTCTCGAAGATAAGCACGGACGTCTCTGCACCGATCCACAAGACTCTATTAGGCCTTCCCACAAATTGTGAGACCTAGTGAACCTAGTGCTCTAATACCACGGCGTCACGACCCAATTTCATTATAGGTTGCGATGGCGCTCAACACCGTCGTTAGGCAAGCCAACACTGATAAATCTAGTGGTTTTCATTTTTAACAGGTTTGCAAATTGAATAACGTTCTCATTAGTAAAAACTTCAGAAATCTACAACTATAAAATAATTAGGCAAAAAGCAACTGAGTGCAAAAAATCAAAGTCAATACCATAATCCCAAAATCATAGACTACTAGTGTGTGTGCCAAGACCTGGTGTCACAAATATGTGGGCAATCTAGTAGAAATATACAAAAATGCTAGTATACTGTCTGAAAGGAATAGACAGAAATACAAATCCAAAAGAGAGACTCTGGCTACTACTGAACGGCTCGGAAGGTCAGCCGTGCAGTCTTGAGCTAGAAGTCAGGTATGCACGCCGGACTGGTAACCAGATGCACCTACCTCAGATCTTGCACATTCAAGTGTAGAAGTGTAGTGTGAGTATATAAACAACATGTACCCAGTGACTATCTAGTCTAACCTCGAAGAAGTAGTAACGAGGGGTCGACTTCGACACTTACTATGGGCCATAAGCAAAATAACATGCAGTTCTAATAAAACATCTAATATACAATGATAATAGAGCTCAAACAAGAAGTCAGTAAGTAAATCCTTCTTTCAAGTGTGTAGTACTTCATTTCTCTCATCTATACCTTTTCACCTTTCAAGTTCGTGAAAATTTATTAGATATTAAAGGGAATTCCGGTATCACCATGCACGAGTTATGCCGAGGACGTACGACCCGATCCAAATACACATAATAATATACTGTGCACTGTCGTGGGTCGAACAACTCGGACCATATAACATATCCATAAATCCTGCCGAGGAGAATGGTCCGCTCCCATGATAGTAGTGGAACCTTTACCCCGTTCGCGGAATATATTTGCGAAGCGGTTGAACATAGATGTTCTCAATTTATCATTATATTCCTCAATATCTCTTTGGAAATATGAGATTTAACATGTAACCTTAAAATATTGAAATCTCGTCCTCCACTTTAAAACCAACAAGTAGTAATCATAATCAAACAACGATATAAAAAAATCATGGTGTAGACCTAAATCTATCCGCACATAAGCATGAATAGTAACTACGCACGGACTCTAGTCACATCGTGCGTGCGTAGCCCCCACAAATAGACACACATTATGATTTAAGTTCACCTAAGGGGTTAATTCCCTCTTACAAGGTTAGAAAGAGACTTACCTCGTCTCAAAGCCCACTTCCTGATTCAAGAACATGCTCATCTCCAAATTTGGTGCCAAACGACTCGAAACTAGTCAAATATTATATAAATTAATCAATTTATGCTCAATAGCTCATATTCCCACTATTAAAATTATTACCCAACCCCTAATGCAAGATTTCTAAATTCACCCCGGGACCACATGCCCGAATTCCAGAAATTTTCAAACAAAGTTGTTACCCATAACCCCGTGAACTCAAATATATGATTTTTACTAGATTCCATAATGAATTTCATGATTAAATCTCATTTTATCAAAACCTAGATTTTCTCTTAAACCCATGATTTTCCACTAGTTTACATGTTATAATGTACCCATAAACTATGTATTTAACACACATTGTATAAAAATTACTTACCTCAAAGTGCTAGGTGAAATCCCTCTCTAAGAGCTCCAAAAATCGCACAACAATGGAAATAAATGAGCCAAAATGACTAAGTCCCTTTTTTAAAAGAGACGTCACTGACTCTAGCGATCTTGCACCTACGGTCGTAGGGCCGCACCTACGTAATCACTTTTGCGAACAAAAGTCCGTTTCTGCAGAAGTGCCCAGGCATGCTGGCTCTGCTTATGCGAACGGGGTCCCACTTCTGCGGAGGTTGGGGCGCACCTGCGGATCCTGGGCTGCCCTTCCTTAGACGCTTCTATGAGGCCAGGCTCGCTTTTGCGAGCTCGTACCTGCATCTGTCCAAGTTCAAGTGCGATTATGACAGCATTTGGGAGCTTCAGCTATTGCTCCCAATTTCCAACTTGGTCCGAACCTCGTCTAATTGACACTCGGGGCCCCGCCCGAACATACCAACGAGTTTGGAATCATAAAACGGACTCGCTCTAACTCTTGGAATGCCCAAAACAACATTAAAACTAAGAATCACACCCCAAAACCAATTGAATCAAACTTATGAACTTCAAGTTCTTCAATTCACTCAAAATACGCCGAAATATACTTAAACTACACGGATTGACACCAAAATTTGCATGCAAGTCTTAAATAAAATTACGGAACTATTCGCAATCTCGGAATTTTGTTTGGACCTCGATAACAGATAAACCCACTCCAAACCAAATTTAAAGAACTTCAAGAACCCACTTTTGATATTAGGCGCCGAAATGCTTCCAGGTCATCCAAAACCCCAACCGAGCATACGCCCAAGTCCGAAATCATCATACGAACCTATTGGAACCATCAAATCTCAATTCTGAGGTCGTTTACTCAAAATGTTGACCGAAGTCAAACTTAGCCTTTTGGCCAACTTAAGGAACCAATTATTCCGCTTTCAACCCGGACCATTCCAAATTTCAAACTAATCATACCCGCAAGTCATAAAGCAGTAAAAACACATACGGGGAGTCTTATTTAGGGGAACGGGGTTCTAGAAAACAAAATGACTAGTCGGGTCATTACAAAAAGGATATAAAAGTCCATTAGCATCTTACGGATATTTTCGTCTTTCAACTTTAGATTTAGGACCTTCCATATTATGCTTAGGCGAGAATATCTCTTTTTAAAATATGTGTTAGCTACCACTAAATCATAAGCTAAAGCAAATTCTATGATAGCTTTCCCTTCATCATTCATAGATCATAACCATAACCTCCATGTACTTTCCCGAAACCATCGCTATCTTTACCAACATGGCGGTTTAGATCTCCCACTACAAAGATTTGTTGGTCGCTCAAAATTCCTAGGACCAAATAGTACATATCCTCCCAAAAATTAGTCTTAGCTTCTTCATTTATTCCATTTGCGGAGCATAGAGATTGATAACATTGATTGTCTACTTCCCCCATTGTCACGACCCAAAATTCACTAAAGGTCGTGATGGCGCCTAGCACCGCCATCAGGAAATCCAATGGTGAATGATTAAATAAATTACTTATTTTAGTATTTTGAAATAAATATTTTCATTTAATTAAATAGTATGAAATAAAATTCACAGGGTAAATAATGATATCTACACGAACTACAATAATGAACCACCCTTAGGAACCCCCAAAACCCGGTGTGACAAGTGCATGCGCATCAACTAGGAAATATAATATAATACAACATCTGTCTAGAATATAAATTAGACAGAAAAAGATAAATAACTCCGATGGAGACTTTGCAGGATGCGGATCGTAACATGAATCTCATGGTAAGTCCCCGTAACATCCGCGCCTCTACGCCCAAAAGACCACCAGACATATATGTACCTGCACAAAAATGTGCAGCAATTGTGGCATGAGTACGTAAATCAATGTGTATCCGGTAAGTATCTAGTCTAACCCCAGAGAAGTAGTGACGAGGGGTCGACATTGACACTTACTGGCGGTCCAATAAGATATTTATAATAAAAAGTAAACATATATGGGGGATGAGTAAACAAATGACATAAACAAGTGTAAATACGTGATACAATCCTCCTATCTATAATAGACTCAAGCTCTCAATTAGCAATCACCTACTCAACCGAAGCATATATTTATAATGGACCTCGCCGGATATGTCATCATAATTCTGATGAGGAAGACTCATAGATACACTGACTTCTTGTCAAATATTACGGATGATTCCATGAGAGTATTTTATAGTAATGCCGAGGTGTACGGCCCAATCACATCATAATATGTGCACTGCCGAGGGTCAAATGACACGAACCATAGATGCTTCTATTATACTGCCGAGGCGAACGACCCGTTACCATTAGAATAAGAAGCTTTAACGGGTTCTTAACCCCACTCAAGAATAAACGTGTGAGTTATAATTTTAAGAAAAACCTTTCGATGAAAATGCATTGCGCGGGAGAAATCCATAAGAGGAACACTCTACGCACGTCTAGTCTCAAGTCATAATACAGAATAAAGGAATTAAACGAGCAAGGATAACCCCTATAATACAAGTATAGCAAGGTGTGAACCTAAGTCTACCCGGACAATAACATAAATCTAGCTATGTACGGACTCTCGTCACCTCATGTGCACGTAGCCCCCGCAACAAGTAATACCTATCAAATACATCACCTAGGGATAATTTTTCCCCTCACGGAGTTAGACAGGAGACTTACCTTGCTCCGAAGTTCTATAACCGGCTCCAAAGCCTCTCTAACACCTCAATTCGATGCCCGTCGATCCAAACCTAGTCAAATAAGATTCAAACCAAACAAAATATACTCTAATACCCATTATTAATCAATTTAAACAAATTTCCAACTCCACTCGAAGAGTCAATAAAGTCAACCCTCGAGCCCACGTGCCCGAATTTTGAAATTTTTTGAAGATAAACATTACCCATAATATTACTAACTCAAATATATAATTTATTCTCAATTCCATGCCCAAATTCGTGGTCAAAATCCAAAAGTACCAATTTCTAGAGTTTTTACCAAAATCCAAAATTTTCACTAATTTTCCATAAATTTCCATGTTAAAATCTATATATAATCCAAGTATTTAACTTGCAATAGGTGGGAATCACTTACCTTGTGTTGCTTGATGAAACTCTTCCCTTGAAGCTCTCCAAAAATTGCCTAACCAAATGAAAATATGAGAGAAATGGGCTAAGTCCCGAAATATAACCCACTGCCCAGTTCCTTCCTCTTCGCGATCGCCAAAATGGGCTAAGTCCTGAAATAATAGACTATTGAACTTCTAATTCCACGTCTGATGCCGAAACCTATCAATCACATCCGATTGACCTCAAATTTTGCACAAAAGTCAAATTTAACGTTACGGACCTACTCCAATTTTCGGACTCGAAATTCGAACCCGATATCAAAAAGTCCACTCCCGGTCAAACTTCCCAAAAACCTTCAAACTTCCAACTTTCGCCAAATGACCCCAAGATGACCTACGGACCTCCAAATCCACATTCAGATGCTTTCATAAGACCAGAATCACCATACGGAGCTATTCCCAAGCCCAGAATCCCAAACAGACATCGATAACATTGAAATACTTCTACCCAAATTCATGAAATTCTTCCAAAATGCCAACTTATCACAATAACGTTGTAACGCTCCCGGGTCATCCAAAATCCCATTCGGACATATGACCAAGTTCAAAATCATCATACGAACCTATTGGAACCTTCAAATCCCGATTCTGAGGTCGTTTACCCAAAAGTCAAACCTTAGTCAATTCTTCCAACTTAAAGCTTCCGAAATTAGACATTTCTTTCCAAATCAACTCCGAACTTCCCAAAACCCAATTCCGACCATACGTACAAGTCATAATACATTAAGTGGATCTACTCAGGGCCTCAAACCGCCGAAATATGTGCTAGAGCTCAAAATGATTGGTCGGGTCGTTACACCAATACAAGCCTTACTTCAAGAATCCTATCACAATTCGTTTTACCTTTACAACCTTATCTTTAAGTATTGGTTCTACAACAATTCTCAATCAATTCCTATTTTTGTCTATCTCACAATCCCATAGTTGATAACACATGTTACTTATCTCTCAAGCCTTTTGTCTGTCCAATTAGTGTCACGACCCAAAAAATCTAACCTGTCGTGATAGAGCCTATCGATGTTACTAGGCAAGCCGACTTTTCATATTACTTCAATATTTCATAAAAAGATGATTCAAAGCTTTTTTCATATAGAAATTTTCATAAAAATCCAAAGTTGAACTCAAAATACAAATATAGTGCGGAAAGATAGCCCCAAACATCGGGGTGTCACCAAGTCATGAGCATCTAGATAAACAGTATAATAATATAGTGTCTAAGTATCACGACAGAAGGTAATAAAAAAACACAGAAGGAGAGACAAGGTATGTGGTTTCCGGCAACTACCTCATAGTCTCCGATACTCGCTCGCGCACGAACTCAACGACCGCCGAAACCGTACACACCTAGATCTACATATGAAGTGCAGGGTGTAGCATGAGTATAACAAACTCAGCAAGTAACAGAAATAAATAAGGAACTGAGAAGCAGTGACGAGCTAAACAAAATACAGTTCATTTCATAAACTTCAACAATGTAAGTACACGTGAGTAAATTCCGACAATCTTACAACAAGTCAGTTGCATATCTACTGAGTGCAGGTAAAACAAGTATAAAACTTCCAGAAAGTTCAACAGTAACATGAATTAACTAAGAATAGCAACAAAAGCAAGACAACTGCAACCTCTCAGGATCACAGTCCCTCAAGCCCTCAATAGCTCAAAACTCGCTCTCAGCCCTCAATACACACACACACACTCAATAGGTACTTGTGCTCGCTGGGGTGTACAGACTACGGAGGGCTCCTTCAGCCCAAGTGTTGTATCACTGCAATGTGCAGCCAGATCCAATCTCGTTGTTACGTGCAACCTGATCCATAATATATACAAGTATACATAAGGCGTGCAACCCGATCCATATACATAAATAGCCATAAGGCTCGTTGTAGCGTGCAATCCGATCCATATACCTCGCACAACTCACAGCTCGGCACTCAGGCCCTATCTCAGCCACTAACCTCTCTAGTCTCTCGGGCTCATAGAAAATCATAATATTAAGCCCAAATAGAGATAACAACAAGTAATAAAAAGGAATGAGAGAGAACAAAGATATGATACACAAGCAAGATTGTGACTAAGTACAAGACAACAATTAGCAGTCAATTTAACAAGTATACAACCGTTGCGGGTCCCAACAGTGATACCATATGGCCTAAGCATGGTTTCTAACATGAAAGGCAGTCAAATTATTAAATGACAAGGAAGACATGTAAGCAACAATAGGCTATTCGACTTTACAGCCATCAGCGGATGGACCAAGTCATAATCCCTCATGGTGCACGCTCACACACCCATCACCTAGCATGTGTGTCACCTCCAATTATTAACATCATACTAATTTTTGGAGTTTTATACCCTCAAAACCAGATTTAAGAATGTTACTTACCTCAACCTCACAAAAATCCTATTGTGAAATTCCCTTGCCTCTCGAATCGATCACCAAATGCCCCGAATCTAACCACAAGCAGTACAAGATAATCAATATATGCTAAAGGGATCAATTCTACAAGAAAATTACTGAATTATAGCCTAAAATATGAAATCGGCAACCCAGCCCCTAGGGCCCACGTCTCAAAACCCGATAACAATCACAAAACCCAAAAGCCCATTCATTCACGAGTCTAACCATACCAAATTATCAAAATCCGACATCATTTTTCCCTCCAAAACCCCAAAATTCACTATCTAATTCTCAAGACTAATCTCCCAAATCTCACCTAAAAAACTCACCAACTAGGTGTATAATCAGTGGATAAACACCATTATTGAAGATAAATAGGAACAAGGAACTTACCTCAGAAAACACTTCAAAACCCTCCAAAATCCGAGTTCCAAAATGTGAAAATGGTGAAAAATCTCGAAGTCTTATATTTATAGGTTCTGCCCAGCAAAACCGCACCTTAGGACCTCCTCTCGCATCTGCGGTCACATTCTCACCTGCGGGCCCTGCTCGAATCTGTGATCCTTCCTACTCAGACCTTTTTCCGCATCTACGCCTCCCCTTCTGCATCTGTGGTTTCGCAGACGCGCTCCTAACATTACACCTACGCTTCTAGTCCAACCTAGCATTGCCCGCATCTACGTCCTCCTCTTTGCTTCTGAAGGACGCACCTGCGGGCTCCCGATCGCAGGTGCGAAACACCAGAAGAACCAACAATGCCTCAGTCCAAATTTCTTTTCGATGGGCATCCAAAATACCCCCAAGGTGTCCCGAACCTCAACCAAACATACCAATAAGTTATATAACCCCATGCGAACTTAGTCGAACCTTCGAATAACTCAAAACAACATGAGATCACAATTTACACCCGGATTCAAGCCTAAAGAACTTCTAAGCTTCTGAATTCCACAAACGCCGAAACCTACCAAACCACGTACGATTGACCTCAAATTTTGCACACAAGCCATAAATGACACCAAAAGCCTACTCCAATTCCCAGAAATCAAATACGACCCCGATATCAAAATTTCCACTGCCGGGAAAATCGCCAAAATTCTAACTTTCGCCAATTCAAGCCTAATTCTACTACAGACCTCCAAATCATATTTCAGATGTGCTCTTAAGTCCAAAAGCACCTAACAGAGCTTACAGAATCATCAAAATTCAAATTCGAGGACGTCAACACACAAGTCGACATTCGATCGACTTTTTCAACTTAAGCTTCTAATAAAGATACTAAGTGTCTCAATTCACTTAACCACTCGGGACCCAAACCAACTACCTCGACAAGTCATAATACAGTTGTAGAACACAAAAGATGCAGAAAATAGGGGAACGAGCTATAACTCTCGAAACGATCGTCCGGATCATTACACTTAGTTTCCTGAAGGCATGCAATATCAACTCTTCTCTTTTTTAAGGTATCCACTAATTCCATCGATTTTCCTGTCAAAGTGCATGTGCTCTAGCTACCTATCCGAATTTGCTCTCTTGGACTAGATTTTTAACCTTATCCGTCCATAATTCGAGAATCCTTTCTTATTTTGTACCATATCTCGTCACTAATATGGCAGAACTAGCTTCTTTATGCACCCTCGTCCATAATGTAGGAATCTTTTCATAATTTGCACCACATTCGGGTGTTGATGTGGAAGAATTAACTTCTTTACCATACTCCATCACACCCAAGCGGCAATGTGGTGGAAATTGTTGTGAAAGGCACGCTTAAGCCATGAGCGAGGCGCAAAACATGTTGAGCGCTTCGCCTCGCTTAGCGAGCGCATTATTTCTGTCATCAAGAATTTAAGGTATACTTTTCCTTGTCAACGAGCGTAATCCTGAAGAAGCGACACTAAATCATTGACTAATTGATATTTCACTTTATCAAATATTTTTTTAAATATCTTTGTCCGTATATTTGTTATTCATTCTTATAATTATTAGTCTTGGACTATACATGCATATTTTATTTATTATCTATGTGTTCCTTTTTTCATCAAAATCCATGCTTTATTCACGCTTTGCACTTAAATCCCTAACATACCATAGAGTTTTTGTATTTTTTGCCTTTGATAACACTGAGAACCCCTGCTCATTTTTCATCGCATCCGGTTGTCGACGTAACATGTGCCGAGGTAGGCACATATTAATGATATATGTATTACGAGGATTCATCATGAATTGACAAGTTTTACGTTGGCTACCAACCTACCGCAACCCTTCTTCTTTATCTATATTTGGGACCAACAATGTGTTACACCACATCCCATAGTTTCGTATGTGAGAGTACGTCGTAAGTCAATTGATGTAAGCTCTATAATGAGACCATCTTTAAAAGTACATAAAGTAAGTTATCATGTTAACTTGGAGGTTACAAATATTTAAGATCATAGACTGCAAGTACCAAGAGGGTTGGAAGTGTTAGAAGCTAAACCAATTGAAGAAAATAAGTTTCATTAAAAGTCGACAAGTTGGGAATGTTATAACATGTACTTTTGGGGCGAGACTAGGGTGCTCAAAATGATAAAGAGGTTATGTTATTAGTTATTTTTGTCTTATGATAGTCCTGAATTATTTTTTTAAGTCAAGTGAGTTGTGGAACAAAAGTTGGCAAAGATCATCGCAAGTTACATTCATAAATATGCTGAAATTTAAGTCAAATGTAACTGAGCTTTTCTCCCAATATACTTGGAATTAGAAGATGGTCTACCTATCAAATTGAAGATCTACGAGTCTAGATTTTAATGGATTAAACTTTTCATTGATACAACAGTGAAGTATAGATATATTTGTATTTTTGCGAGACTGCACATGCTGGTAGGTGACAAGTAGGTGCATCATCTACTTGCCAAAAGGAGAGGCCTCAATTAAGTCGGACAGGAGAGGACTTTTAAGGGATAATTAACTCATTTATTTCACTCATATTTCAGACCACTAAAACCAAAGTGAACCCCTGTAAATCCTCCCCAAAAATCCCACACAAACCCTAGGTTATTTCGGGTGTTACGATGTGATTCTAGTGCCGAAAACCTCGGACATCTTGCTAGTTTCTCTTTCTCCTTATTGTAGCTACATTGGGGGACTGATTTTTGATGAAGAAGGAATAGGTTTCATGGGTTCTACTTAGTCCAAGGTAAATTTATGCTTATTCTTCCATTACCTATGCTTATACGAGTTGTAACTCGATCATAAAGACTAGATCTAGCGAGTTTCAAAAGAGTTGTATGTTGTTTGTTGTTGAGTCACTGTTGACTGGTTGTAAACTTATTTTTAAGTTGAATTCATGGCTGTTTTATTGTATGAGAGGTTTAATTATGTATTTTTGGTTTTCTTTCTCAATTTGAAAGAAAAGACAAGCCGAAACGTGTTGTTGTAAACTGAAAAATCAATTTTGAGTTGCTGAACACGTTGGACTGTTTTGTGGGCTGTTTCGTGTTGGTATTGTGTTGCCTCTTTTGCTATTGTTTTTATGGAGTTTTGGAGAAGAAAGGGTGCAGAGAAACACCACATAATTTTTGGGTGGTTGGCTGGTCGTTCGTCGTTACATATTTAAGATTTTTTGACACTAGTGTGGTTGTTGTTTTATATATGAAGTGATTAGGGTGTGTGGGCTGTTTTGTGGTATATTGTCATGGAGATAAGGTTGGAAAATGATGCATACATGTTATTATTGTTTTGTTATTGGGGATGTTGGTATATGATATTGGAGGAGGGCCTTGTTACATGGGAGATGCTGCCCAAATTTACATAAACGAGCTACTAGTTTAAGTTGCAGACTTAGCCTTTACTCAACACTGATTTGAATCTCCTTATGCTGTGGTAGATTGAGTTGAGTTGTTTGAAGAATTTTTTGGAAGGTATTAAGGACTCTACAAAGTTAAGGTATGTTAAGGCTAAACCTTTCTTTCATTTTAACATGATCCAGTAACTACATGTGTTTGATAACGAGACATAAAGAAAAGTTCATATTTATGAATTTATGTACATTTTCCTAATCTCATAAGTTACAACATTCTCCCTTATCGAGACTTCATATTCAGTTTAGTTTTGTCTTATGTCAACCAAGAGAGTAGAGAGTCTATATATATACAGTATTACAATATTTTCACCACCATCGAGTTATAATCGATGGGCAGGCCCCTATTGGGCAATCTCTGATCAGATGATGAGTTATATATCGAGCCTACTATGGCTGAGTGCCTATGAGCGAGCCCAGGATGGCCAAGATATAGAGCCTAGTATGACCGAGCGCCTATGAGCGAGCCTATTATGGAAGAGCAGTTACACATACCGAGCCTTATAAAGCCGGACACATGTTGTAGTAAACTGAAAAATAAATTTTGAGTTGTTGAACTCGTTGCACTATTTTGTCGGTTGTTTTGTGTTGGTATTGGGTTGCCTCTTTTGCTATTGTTTTTATGGAGTTTCGGAGGAGAAAGGGTGCAGAGAAACACCACATAAATTTTGGGTGGTTGGCTGGTCGTTCGTCGTTACATATTTAAGATTTTTTGACACTAGTTTGGTTGTCGTTTTATATATGACTTGATTAAGGTGTGTGGGCTGTTTTGTGGTATATTGTCATGGAGATAAGGTTGGAAAATGATGCATACATGTTGTTATTGTTTTGTTATTGGGGATGTTGGTATATGATATTGGAGGAGGGCCTTGTTGCATGGGAGATGCTGCCCAAATTTACATAAACGAGCTACTAGTTTAAGTTGCAGACTTAGCCTTTACTCAGCCGGATTTGAATCTCCTTATGCTGTGGTAGATTGAGTTGAGTTGTTTGAAGAATTGCTTGGAAGGTATTAAGGGCTCTACAAAGTTAAGGTATGTTAAGGCTAAACCTTTCTTTCATTTTGACATGATCCAGTAACTATATGTGTTTGATAACGAGACATAAAGAGAAGTTCATATTCCTGAATTTATGTACATTTTTCTAGTCTCATAAGTTATAGCATTCTCCCTTATCGAGACTTCATATTCAGTTTAGTTTTGTCTTATGTCAACCAAGATAGTAGAGAGTCTATATATATACATTATTACAATATTTTCGCCACCATCGAGTTATAATCGATGGGCAGGCCCCTATTGGGCGATCTCTGATCAGATGGTGAGTTATATGTCGAGCCTACTGTGGCCGAGCGCCTATGAGCGAGCCCAGAATGGCCAAGATACAGAGCCTAGTATGACCGAGCGCCTATGAGCGAGCCTATTATGGCAGAGGAGTTACACATACCGAGCCTTATAAAGCCGGACATCTATTTTACTTACTATATTGAGAGAGTTGAGTCAATATCAGCATGCAAGCATATCTTCAGGTTATCTTTGACTCCCAGTTACTTTCGGTTATTATATTATCAGTTCAGTTTCAGCTTTCAGTTATTTTGTTGCCTTACATACTCGATACATTATTTTGTACTGACGTCCCTTTTGCTGGGGACACTGTATTTCATGCTTGCAGGTCCTCATTGGCAGTTGGACTGACCCTTCTAGTAGACAGAGTCAAACATCAGCTTGGTTGGTAAGCTCCACTTCCTTAGAGTTACCAGGTGTAGACCTTGGAATCCATTTTATATTGACATGTTTGATGGGTAGGTCGAGGCCTTGTCCCGACCATGGTACAGTTAAGTTATCTCTAGAGGATTGTCGACGAGTCATGTATATTTTGTATAGCAGTAGATGTTCATGGCGTCTTTGTCGTCCTGCACAATTATATATATCAACTTTTGGGTATGTTTACCCCTCATATGAGAGAGACGTTATTTTCAGATGATTCAGAATATGACCTCATCGGCCTAAGTTGAAGGTTACCCCTCTAGAGTTCACAGTTACAGAGTGGTATGCTCGGACCGAGTATGGCACCATGTGCCGGCCATGCCTCTTCAAGTTTGGAGCGTGACACAATGTGAGCAAGCCTCCACAAAAGAACAAACTACTCTTAGATCAAAGTTGATATAGAAAACAAATTGTTTGAATATTTGCCAAACTATTACAAAGCTGGATAAAGTTTCTCCCACTAAATATCGGTTAAAACATTGATGTATTTGACTATTTCTTTCTCTTCCAATAACCTGTTCGACGGCATTAGATGGTGCAAAATGTGGTGAAGGACTAATATAAGCGTAGAATTGTAATTACCTCAATGTGATGATGTTTCTATAATTCGATAACTGAAACTCAATAGTACAGAGAGCCTCTCAAAGGTAAAAGCAATAAGAAACTAAAATTTGATTTGTAGGATATTGCTTTCTGCATTTCAGTAACTTGTTTTATGGGATGTGCCAGAACATACATGCTTTTAGCTTGATGATGTTCAATGAGGAAAGTGTTGCAAGGGGATATATATTGTGTGTTTATTGCGGAATATCAACATCCTTGGTGTTGAGTTTTGTGGCTTGAGAATAACTAGTTTGTTGGTGCCAATAGTCATTTCCTTAAAAGAATTTACTGATTTCTATATGCTTTAAACGTCCCAAGCAATTCAACTTCTCCACAAAGTCCCTTTATAAAGAAAAATAATTTTGATCTAGGTTCTGAAAAAGTTACCATAAAAAAGAGAGTAAAGTGACGTATTATTTATTTATTTTTTTCTAACCAAAGTCACACAATTTTGTTTTATAACAAAATATCACAAGAACAAACACAAAAGTCACAATAATGCCGAAAACACAAACCTTTTTAACTCATGTTTATTTTTAATCTATCTAATAAATAACTACTCAGTTAAAAAAGCATCGGACTAGACTCATGCTTGGCATATCTTGTTGCATAAAGCTAGACTGAACTATTTTCAAAATTTCATAATTAACCTACAGCTAAGAAAAAAATATGATATATCTTCTTCCTCTCACACCAGGAATATACTAGATGAAGATCACTTCGCTTAATATTCAATGAGATGTATTTATTTTACCAAATATTGTTTGGTAAAGCCATATAATATATTAATTATCTGTCACAAATGAAAAAAAATATGAAATTAATTTAAAATATGGGTCGATTTTTATTAGATTAAAAACAAAAAGTAGGTTAAAATGTGGAATAAGAGATTATCAGTGCATCAAAAATTTGGGTTCTTGGCACCGTGATTTTTGTGATAGCATGATGAAAGTCTTGATTTTTTTCTATTACAAAACAAAGTTATGTGATTTTTGTGGGAAAAAACAAAACAATAGTTAAATGACCTATAAAATATTTACCCGGTTAAAATTCCAAATAAATATTTAACGCCCGATTTGTTGATATGGTATGATCTTATATGTGAATTCCTTTTGCTCTGAACTGAATTCTTTCGCGGGTAATGTCTAAAACCAATGATAGGATGGCAATGTAACCAACTGCTCTCTGTATATGTTAGACAACCTGTATTGGTATAAAACCAATAAAGCATTAAACTCCAAAAACAGAAAGTTAGTTGAAAGTCCACTGAATACACAGTGTGTCCTTAAGGAAATTATTCCCCTTAAGTAACCGAGGTGCTGTAATATTATCCACCCAGGATAGAACGATTTAATTCACCAGCGTGTTGGTACCAAAAACGCCGATGTAACAGCGAATCACTCGGAGACTGTAAAACACACTGGAAAAATATTGTGCAGAAGAAGAAGAAGATAATCAGAAAATTTAGTAAGTAAAAATTCTGGGATTCAAGGCATATTTATAGACCATTTTGCACTGATTCTGAAAAGGTTTGCAACCTTTCAGAACACCAAAGCTGTTGGAACAGGTAGGAATATTGCGGAAAAATTAAAAACAGATTTAAAATAATCCGGGAAAGAAATTAAATTAATTAATTAAATAATTTGAAATGAGTTTTGTCCAAAAAGGTTAATGCCGAAGCCGAGCGACGACGGCAGCGCGAGGCTTGCCTTCTTCTCAACTCTTTAAGAGTTAGAAGAAGAGCAATTGAATATATATCTATCAAAAGTCTTCTCTTCCTCCAACATGGGACATTATATATTTATATGTCGGTTTGATTCGAGTTTAATTTTTTTTACTCAATACCAAACCAAGTCAAATCAAACCTAGTCGGTCTTTTAATCGGTATGGTTTGATTTTCCGGTTTGATGCGGTTTTTCGATTCGATTTAAACCCCTACCTGAGGATGATAAGTATGATTCTTCCGTAAAGGATAATCAAATGCAGGTTGATGATAGAAGTCCACAGTCATAAATATCTCCATATTCGGTCTACAAAATAATATTACTTGTTACTGATTTTAAGTATATAGATTATTTATGTGTAATATTTTTTTAGCTCTATGAATAGGGCATAATTAAAAACAATACAGATAGACCAATTACTTCGCTAACAGACCAAAACAAATTTTACTGCTGGCTTATTTAAAAGTTTTAGTTGCCTCTCCAATGCTTCATGGTCCTTCTTTGATAAGCCCTCAACTCCATCATGGTTGAGATAAACCATAATTGTGCAATCAAAAGCTGTATAACGGTTAGATGTATTCTTGTGGTCTTCATCCTGTAATAAATTTAAAATATATTATTAGATACAAATAAAATCATCAAATTAAACATAAAGGCTAATAAGAGAAATGGAAAACTATGATTATTGTGCAAATAACTAGCACATGACATATAATCCATCCTTTCAAGGATGGAATTTAAGAAATAAGAGACCAAGAACCTGATTTCTTTTTATGGATGGAATACTGAATGGTCCTACAAGAATAACACACTTTTATATAGGAATCGTCGGGCATTCATAATCTTCTCAAGCGGCTAAGCCCGTTTGGATGGGCTTGTTATATGTGATTTTTAAGTCAAAAGTCATAAGTTAGGAATTCTAGCTTTTGGCTTTTGGCCTTTTTTGGTCATTTTAACTTAAAAATAAGTGCTTAAAAGCACTTTTTTACTCTATTCAAACGTTATAAAATGGCTTAAAAGCTATTTTGGCTTAAAAGCACTTAAAATAAGCCAATCCAAACGGACTCTTAAAGTGTTTTTTTTTCAAAAGCACTTTTTTTTTTCCTAACTTGAGGTATTTGGTCAAGCTTTTTTTGGGGAAAAATGTGTTTTTGAGAAGAAGCAGAAATAATTTCTGAGAAGCAGAAAAAAATAGCTTCTTCCCAAAAGCAGAAGCAGAAGCAGAAGCAGTTTTGACTTTTCTTCTTACCAAGAATATCCTTAACAAAATATAGGATATACCAAAATAACCGTTAAACCTAATACTTAGGGTATTAATGTATAAATATTTCTTATTATTTTTAAGATTGCTTTCTAATATATAGTGACGTTAGGGGTGAATATTTTTATATTTTGTTGAATGATTTTTAATATATTTAACTTATATTAAAAGAATTAAGTACTTTTAAATTTTATTTTCATAGTTTACTTAAATAAAATGAAAAGATTTAATTATTGCATGTAATAACAAATTTTTTAAATTATTTATTTACTTATAATATTAACTATTAAGTAAATTTATTCATGTCTTTATTGGTAATTTGATACCTAAAAGCACTTTCGGGAAAGCTTGGCCAAACACAAATTATTGCTCAAAAGTGCTTTTTAGAGTGATTAGCCGAACACAAACTGCTTATCTTTAAAAAAAATACTTCTTAAAATAAACCGATTTCTCCAGCTTGGCCAAACATGCTATAATTCTATTGTTTGCATTGATTTACTTTTATTGGATTGTACAATCATTCTGTCTTTAAATTAACAGATATGAGATTTTCTCCTTAATTTCTTACTACATATTTATGGCACAATTAGCTCGAAGAGGCAAACCTTCACGTTATGCAAATATCGCTATATATAACAAAAATCATCTATTCACTATTTGATATCAAACATATAAAGTGAATAAGAAAAATCTTATTTTGTTAATGGCCTTCGTTGAGTTTTAGATTATAGGCTATATATAAACGCATGCCTCTAAAAGTATAGAGTACTAAAGAAATAACTTTCAAATGGAGGAGTTTACACTTGATGCTGATTAAGTTTATTTTAGACCATTTGGGCTAAATATCAAATTTTTATTAACTTGTACGATCATGTGGAGGCTCGTTTCCGGTGTTTTATATGATATGAATGTGTCGTTAAGACTTAAGGGTAAGTTTTATTGAGTGGTGGTTCGATCTGCTATGCTGTATGAGGCTGAGTATTGGCCAGTCAAGAACTCCCACGTGCAGAAGATGAGAGTAGCAAAGATGAGGATGTTGAGATGGATGTGTGGGTGTACCATGCGTGATAGGATTAAGAATGAAGCTATCCGAGATAGAGTGGGAGTAGCCTCTGTGGAGGACAAGATGTGGGAGTCGCGACTGAGATGGTTCGGACATGTTAGGAGAAGAAGCATTGATGCCCATGTCAGGAGGTGTGAGAGGTTAGCCATGTGGAGTTTGAGAAGGGGCCGAGGTAGGCCTAAGAAGTACTGGGGAGAAGTGATTAGGCAGGACATGGCGTTACTTCAGCTTACTGAGGACATGACTCTTGATAGGAAGGTGTGGAGGTCGAGGATTAAGGTAGAAGGTTAGTAGGTAGTTTATAGTGTTCATCGATAGGCTTAGTAGCATGCATTTACCTTCATATTCTTAGATTTTTATTACGGTGTGTGGTTTTATTCACCTCAGGCATTGTATTCTATGTTACTATTATTGGATACTATTTATCCTTTATTACGGTATGTGATTTTTTTTTATTTTTTTTTTATTTTTAGTTTTTATTTTTTTCTCTTCTTCCATCTTTCTTCATTCCTTGCTTCCCTCTTCCTGAGCCAAGGGTATATTGGAAACAACCTCTTTATCTGCATTAGGTAAGGGTAAGGTCTGCGTATAGGCTATCATGCTCAGACTCCACATTTTGAGATCAAACTGGATTTGTTATTGTTATTGTTGCGGTAAGATCATGATTGTGATACTACCGTATAAAAATATTCTGCAACTACAAAGATAAAGGAAAGAAAATCATAACGAATAAAAGGACAACAAAATAAACCAAGAAAAAAAAGTTGGATGGGAATGAATATGGAATATTTAGCTTGTCTTTTATTGTTTATTTTGGTACTCCTTTTATTTTCAGATACTACACCACGCTTATTTTCTGTATAACTTTTAATCACTGTCAGCATATATACAAAATTAATGGAGATAGGAGAAATTGAATGATACATTAAGATTGAACTGATAATAAAAAATGATAGTAGCAAGGTTATTTTAGTTCTGCTAAATTGTTGTGTTCTTGTTACTTCGTGCCATATTCATTATTTAATTCTATTTTCACGTTGATTTCCTTTCAGTCTCTCATTAATTCTTCTTATCATTTTATCCTTAGATTAACAAATCTTGATTTTTTTTAAATTCTTATATTTTGGTAAAATTAGATCTTTCATACTATATATTTAGATGTTTGGGTTCTTAATTATTATTCCTCTTTTAGAGGAATTAAAATCTTATTCATATGAGTAACTTATGTTAATATATTTTCTGGATATTTTGGAGTAGTTAATGATATTATCATTTAACAAAAAGATTAGAGATCTCAAACGTAACCTTCTCATTCAGTAAACATGGCAAGTTAGATACGTTGACAAAATAATTCAAGGAAAAAAAAAATCATATCAGCATTATGATTTGAGATTCACATTCAGAATCATGCACCCTTCATAGTCTAGTTTTTCTTGTTATATCAAATATTATAGCCTACTCATCCACCAATCAATAAAGCGGCAATCTTATCAATTTGGCTTTTTTCTTTTCTCCTTAGAGATCTATCTGACCTTTACTAATTCTCTAGATTTTATAGGGCACATGAACTCATAGTTTTTCTGCCAAATTAAGTACTTTATGTATTTATTTTTTAAAATTGATCTAATATTATCTATTTGCATCCATGCTTTATAGAGGTTGAATGATGCACTTGGTTGAATCTTGGTTTATTTTGCCAAAGGAGTAGGATCGATTTCCACTTATTACATTTTCTTTCTCTTTTCTTTAGCAGTGCACTAATATTCTAAAAATCTAAGATCTGCCAATACACACACACACACACACACACATATATATATATGTGTGTGTGTGTGTGTGTGATGTTTAGCTTAAAGTATATATATTTATATGTATATCGCCTCATGTTTTACTTTTGTTTCGTGGATTCAGGATGTAAAATGTGTTGATTTATATTAATTTGAGGTACTTTTATGTGTAGGAATGATCCGGGAGCAATTGGGGACGAAAGATGCAAGATTAAAGCCAACACGGACGGAAAAATCAAAAATGTCATTTTCAGTGCCACAGGCAGCGCCCCACGCTACTTGTGGTGCCAGAATCAGTATGTGCAAAATTACTAGCGCCGGTGATCGCGCCTAGCGCTGAAGGTGTGAATTCAGTCCAAATTTGTCGGGGACAAGATTATTTCGGCTCTAGACCTACCCAACACGTATAAAAGCAAGACTAAACTTATTTGTGAGGGGGTGACACCACTTTTGAGGGAGAATACACACGAGAAACATTCGGAAGCGAAAAGATCTCAGTTTTCTTCATCTTTTCTTAGTATTTTTAATTATTCAACACTAATGAAATTGTTTGCCATTATCATGAGTGGTTAAAAATTCATTGTCCCGGGGTTGTGATTTAGCCATGAATATTGTTGTGTAACGTTGGCTTAACCTTGATTACAGTTCACTAATATATGGTTGTTTCTTCAATTCTGTGATTAATTGCTTAATTGTCTGGCCAACAATTAGGTTCTATTTACTATCTATGTTATGCATGGGAAAGCCGTGTTTAGATTAGAGAAGAATTGAAGAGAGCATGATCTTAACTTTTAGTGTGGCGAATTTGTGGTTAGGATAGGAATATACCTAGTCACCGTGCTTAATTAGATATCGTAGTCTTAATGCATTCTTAAAAGATTGATTTCATAGGAATATAGGCGTTAATCTATTTTGAATAGACGAGTAGTACTTCGGGAGAAGGCTATGAGAGCAATTATCGATTAATTAGTAACTGTAAGTGAATTGTATGAAAGGGAGAGTTAATTAGAACATAATAGGATTGGTGAATCGATCACAACCCTGGAATATTTGTCTCTTCTGAATACACAAAAATCAATTTGCTACTTGATAATTTAGGTATTACTTAGAACTATAGTTTAGTATAATCACATTATTGAACTTGATTTTTGGCTTGACTGAATAACAATTTTGGTAAATTTAGTGGGTAGTTGATACAAGTCTCTGTGGGTTCGACACTCGACTTATCATTTTATTACTTGTACGACCCCGTATACTTGCATGTGCGTTTGGGAGCAACAAATTCTTGGCGTTGTTGCCAAGGACTTGAATATTGACTACTTTCTAGTTTTTGCTTTAATTGTTTATTTCGTCTAGTCTAACATTACTTGATTGTTGCTCTGGCCTCAGGAACTTTGATTGAATGCGTAGGGTCAGAAGCCAGGACAGACTCAACGGCTTTGACCCCGAACCTGAGAGAACATTTCGTAGGAGGTTGAGGGAAGCAAGGGATACAAATAATCTTCAGGCACTCGTTCAATTTCCTGTGAACATGGAAGGGGAGCAACACATGGCTATTCAGGAGGTGGCGATGCCCAGCATTGCCAGTGTCACCTCCAACATCGTGAAGCCCGGAATTACTGGGCACTTTGAGCTGAAATAAAGCATGATTCAACTACTTCATGTGAATGGGCAATTTATGGGTCTTCCACATGAGGATCCACAACAACATATTCTGAATTTCTTGGAGATTAGTGATACTTACATCACTAACGGGGTCACTCCAGACTATGTGAGGCTCACACTTTTCCCATTCTCTCTGTTTGGAGAACCAAAGCGATGGCTGAAGACAAAACCAACTAATTCTATTACATCATGGAATGATAGTAAGGAAATTTCTGGCAAGGTTCTTCCCTTCAGGAAAAATCGCGAAGATCAGAAGTGAGATAGTAAGGAAATTTCTGGCAAGGTTCTTCCCTTCAGGAAAAACCGCGAAGATCAGAAGTGAGACAGCCTCCTTCAAACAGAAAGCGGGGGAGTCTCTATACTCAGCTTGGGAAAGATTCAAGGGGCTTCTCAGAGATTGTCCTCATCATAATCAGACGAACGAAGTATTAGCTCGCACTTTCATAGAAGGGCTACATCTTCAGATAAAAATTGTGGTAGATGCTGCAGCAGGAAGTCAAGTGTTGGAGAAAAGCTTTGATGAGATATATGCATTATCTGCAGGGGTTCTCGAGTTAGATGTCGTCTCGGCATTATTGGCGTAGATTTATACACTAACCAACCAAGGTCATCTTTTATATTAACAAGCAACAAGCTCAACCAGTGCAACAGGTTCAATTGTTTTGTGAAGTATGCAGAGAGGGTCACTCGAGCGACTTATGCCCAGTTAATCCAGAGTCTGTCTGTTTTGTGGGTAATGCAAATAGGGTCCAGACCAACCAATATGGGAACACGTACAATCCCGATTGTAGGAACCACCCAAACTTCTCTTAGGGTGGAAGCCAAGCTACTCAAAATCAATACCGACCTCAAGCACCTCAACAACAATATAGACCACCTCAGGCTCAACAATAAGTGAGTCCAACAAGTCACCTTGAAGAAATGATTAAGAAATTGATGGCTGATCAGCAAGCCCTCCATAAGAAATTGACGGCTGATCAGCAAGCCCAAGTCGCAGCAATGAGAAATATGGAGCACCAAATAGGACAACTTGCCAGTGCCCAAAATACTCGACCAGTTGGAGCTCTTCCAAGAGATACTGAGGCTAATCCTAAGGCATCTATTAATGTTGTCTCATTGAGGAACGGGAGACAATTAGAAGAAGTCCAGTCGGAAAAGAGAAAACAAGTGACCTTTAATGAGAAGCTAGCCGCTATAGAGTCAGAATCAGAAAACTTAAGGAGTCAGAGAAGCCAGTTCAAGAGGCGGTGGCTAAACAACCCCCACCAGTAGTTGCGAGGCCACCACCTCCATTCCCTCAAAGATTGCAGAAAGTGAAGGATAATGACGCGTATAAAAAGTTTCTTGATATTTTGAAGCAAGTGAAAACTAACATTCCATTGGTATACATCTTGCAAGAAGTTCCCAAATATGCTAAATACATCAAGGACATAGTGGAAAATAAAAGGAGGCTGACTGAATTCGAGAATGTGGCACTCACTATCGAATGTTTCTCAAGAATGCAAAGCAAGCTACCTCAAAAATTAAAGGATCCAAGTAGTTTCTCTATTCAAATCTCAATTGGTAAACATGCAGTTGAGCGAGCTTTATGTGATCTTGGAGCGAGCATCAATTTGATACCGCTATCTGTGCTCAAACAGTTGGGGTTGGGTGAGCCACACCCAACAACGGTAATCTTATAGTTGGATGACCGCTCCCTTGCTCATCCTAAAGGAGTGATTGAAGATGTGTTAGTTCAAGTGGGCTTTTTCATATTCCCTACTGATTTCATTATCTTGGACTACGAGCCTGATCAGGAAGTCCCATTTATTTTGGGGCGTCCATTCTTAGCCACAGGCCTATCTATTATCAATTTTTGCGATGGAAAGATGATGATGAGAGTAGGTGATCGAGTGGAGGTATTCATTGTATATACAACACTCAGATTGCCAGCCCACTATGAATAGCTATCCATGATTTTTGTGCTGGAAAGTGATGCTACATCATTAGTGCCCTATTGATCCTCTTGAACGAGCTTTGATTGGGGATGAAGAAGACAGTTGTCAGGACCCGAAATCCCGCCGCCGGGACCGTGATGGCGCCTAGCATTAACTTGCTAGGCAAGCCAACATTAGAGACTCAATACGCAATAATCTAAAACTTACGGTGATTAACAACAATTAACACATATCGAATTTATAAGAAAGTGGAAATTCATAACAAAACCGAGTATTTATATATAACTACCCATGATCTGGAGTCACAACTCACGAACTTTTATGATTTAACTACAAATATCTAGCTGAAAGAAAATACAACTGTTCATGAGTCAAAGAAATAGTAAACTGAAACAGGTAGAAGGGGACTCCAGTGTCTGCGGACGTCGGCAGATCTACCTTGGGGTCTCTTTTGCAGTGAAGTCAGCACCTAGTCTCAGGATCAGCTCGGACCGACACCTGAATCTGCACAGGAAGTGCAGAGTGCAGTATCAGTAAAACCGACCCATGTATTGGTAAGTGTCGAGCCTAACCTCGGTGAAGTAGTGACGAGGGTAGGACAAAACACCCACAAACAACATGTGCAGTATAATCATACATGTAGCAACAACAATAATAAAACAAGTAAGTCAAGAAATATCAGGAAGGGGACATGATGAGGGGTTCACAATATAAAGAATTAAACAATGATAAACCGGATCAATCATTATGCCTTAAACATATAAGAATGAATAAAAGCGGTAAAAGAAACTGCACGGCACCACCCTTCGTGCTTTTACTCTCAACCTCACACCCTTCCTGCATTAACTCTCTCATAATATATCACGGCATCACTCTTCGTGCATTATGACTCACAAAACATGGCACGACATCACCCTTCGTGCATTAGCACTCGCTCACAAACATTTGCACGGCATCACCCTTCGTGTTTTACACTCTCCCTCACCCAAATAAGGTACAATAACAACGGAGAGATAGAAATATCAAGAATCAGTCTTACTTCAATATTTAATGCCACAATACCTATCTCAACGTTGAACCAATACTCAACAAATACAAAAATTTCAGTAAAACATGATAAAATTTTCTCTACATAACAAATGGCTAAGCAAAGCATTAACAATACGATTCAAGACTACAACAATTACAAGAATAATACTCACTCGCATGCTATGACTCGACAACAATACATAGGTGCTCGTCACCTCACCTATACATTGTACTCAACAACCAAATAGGTAGAAAATAGTCAAATAATACTTAATCCCTCAAGCCAAAGTTAGACACGACACTTACCTCGCTCCAAAGGCCAAATTCAAAGATCAACCACCACTTTTCCTCTAGATTCCACCTCCAAACCACTCGTATCTAGTGATAGTTAACTTAATAACATTAATTATTGCTAAAGAAATCAATTTCAATACATAATTATAGTTTTCCCAAACTTTCCTCCAAAAAGTCAAAAATCGACCCCGAGTCCGCTTGGTCAAACTCGAGGTTCGGACCAAAATCCATTCACCCATTCACCCCCGAGCCCGAATATGTAATTAGTCTCGGAATCCGACCCCAAATTGAGGTCTAAATCCCCAATTTGCAAAAACCCCTAATTCTCCCAAAATCCCTAATTTCTACCATGAACACCCTAGATTTTAGATGGAAATTTCATGAAATACAATGTGTAATTGAAAGAAAATGGTTTGGAATCACTTACCAACACTTTGGGGAAGAAATTGCCTTTTGCAAATTGCCCCTAGGTCTTCTATCTTTTGAAAGTTTGAAGAAATGACTTGAGTCCCATTTTTGGGACTGTTTTAAATCACTGGACAGGCTTTCTTCGCGTTCGCGAAGGGCCTGCCACGATTGCAAAGGACATCGGTGTATTGGTAAAAAAGAGTTTCACACGTAAGCCAACTTTTGACAACTCAGCCAGTTACGTGGACAAAGGATAACGCGACAGCTGGATGTGATTCTTTGAAGAGGTACGAAACAAAGAGGCACGATTCAATAAACCCTCGAGCTTATCAGCCACAGGAAACTCAACCTGATCAAAACAGGGAAGAGGCACGGTCAGAATGAATCTAGACAAAGCTACGGGCAGATTCAAGAATCCACAATTGATTACTCGAACGTTATGTAGCCGTATCCCAATTACCATTATCCTTTGTAACGCCTCATTAATGTCATAATTAGTCATTAATGATCAACCTTAGCAAGAGTTGTACGTTATATCAAGGAATCTCCTATATAAGGAAGGGGAATACAGCTTGTAAAGGCATCTGATTCTCGAATACAATTTACCTCGCTTTTCTATATTTCTGCAATATTGTCTATTATTCATTTTTCTCTATTTCCTTGATTATCAGTAACCCGTGTTCATCCTAGAAATAGCTTTAGACAAAGGATCTAATTCTTTGGTTAAACAAATTAGTTCTGTTACCGGGAATCTGATAATCTTTGTTTGCTTTTCAAGTGATATCCTCTGAACTATGTCGAACTCCAACGACAACAACCAGCAAAGGAATGGAACCCCAGTTCCATCGCCTTTAGGAACCCTGCGTGGTTCAAGGGAACAATCCCCACAAAGATCCAATAACAACAATGGTGATAATGATCAAACGGTGGAACAAGATTGTGTAAAGCAAATGATTGCAGAGTATGTGAGCCAAGCTTTGCAAGAATTTGCGGGAGGATTACGGGCAACATTACCTACACCACCGACGCCACCTCTGATAATACCATCACCATGGAAACTTCTCAATATGGGTTGGCAAACTCAGGAAGAGGAGATACTCTTAATGAATCTCCCGAAACGAGACTAGGTATATCTAATAACTCAGAATTACAAAATTTACTACTAACCATGCAGAAAGAGACGAAGGAGCAGAACGATCGCATCGAACAAATTCCTGGAGTACCACCTATCATCAAAGGCATTGATGTTGATAGGTATTCTCAACAACCTTGGAAGCCAAGTGCGGCACCCTTGCCTATACCCAAGAAGTTTAAAATGCCTGACGTTCCCAAATATGATGGAACAACTGACCCATGTGATCATGTGACTGCTTTCACTACTGGAGTAAAAGGCAACGACTTAACAAAACAAGAGATTGAATTAGTCCTTGTCAAAAAATTTGGGGAAACACTCACGAAAGGAGACCTAACCCGGTATCCTCTTCTCTTTGAAAATTCTATTGACTCTTTTGCTGAGCTTGCAGATTCATTTATGTAAGCACACTCTAGTGCACAAAAAGTTGAGAAAAGAATGGAATACATATTTAAAATAAAACAAGGAGACACGAAATTACTCCGTGAGTTTGTAGTCAAGTTTCAACGAGAAAGAATGCAGTTACCCAGGGTGCATGATAATTGGGCAGCCATGGCATTCGCAAGCAACCTAAATGATAAAAGCTCAAAAGCAACAAGACGACTTAAGGAAAGTCTAAGAGACTTCCCCGCTACAACATGGAACGATGTATATAACAAGTATAATACTAAACTCAAAATTGAAGAAGATATCATTGCTCGTTCGAGAGATGAAGATCATTCTAGATCTAGACGTCCAGAATCAGATAGAAGATCAGGTAAAAATAGGTACGATTCTTACTTAGGACCCTCGGTACGTGATATTCGTCCCAGGTTTGAAACACTAGGTCAGACTATAGACCACAAGGAAGAGACGTGGTCTCATCCTCGTCGAGATCCAGAAAAGATTGAGATGAACGACCTAGAGGTAATACTCGAACTGGGGATCATACCTTTAATGTAAGTACTACTGAACTTATCTCAATATTGAGGAACATGGGATACAAGGTTAAGTGGCCCAAAGAGATGCGGTCAAATTCAAATAGAAGGAACCCAGATCACTGGTGTGAATTCCATAATGATCATGGGCACAAAAATGCGGATTGCAGATTTTTACAAGGTGACGTAGAAAATTTATTGAAACAGGGCTATTTAACAGAATTGTTTAGTGATAAAGGTAAACATGCATATATAAGGAACAAGCAGGAGCCCCCAAAGCCTCCTTTCTCCAAAACGAACCATCAACGTGATACACGGAGGTGAAGATGTAAACGGAGTGGTCTGCAAGACAACCACAAAGTTCACAATTACACATGGAAAACGGGTTCGTAAAAATCTGGAAGAGGACGATATAACCTTCGATGATGCAGACATCGGCGGATTAATTCTTCCTCACAATGATGCTCTGGTAATATCTTTACTTATTCATGACACTAATGTAAAAAGAGTGTTGCTTGATCTAAGCAGTTAAGTCAATATCAGTTTGCTAAGAGTCGTGGAAGAAATACTATTGGGGAACCAAGTAATCCCAAGGGCACGAGCCATATCAGGGTTTGATAACTCTACGGTTATAACAAAAGGATAAATTGATCTTAACACCTATGCTGAGGGGGGTGATCAAAAGCACCAGGTTCCAAGTCATCGATAATGACATGGCTTATAACGTAATCGTGGGAAGGCCATGGATCCTCGACATGAAAGCAATACCCTCCACGTTGCATCAGGTAATTAAATTCCCCTCTGAATGGGGGATTCAGCAAATTAGAGGAGATCAGCAGACCGCAAGAAATATAAACTCTGTGGTACACTACAACAAGAAAAAAATATAAAATAATCACGAGATAAGGGGATCTTCCAAGCAGGTAACGCCGCCCAAAAAAGCATGGAAGGAATTATTACCCAAATAGGTACGGAAGGTATTATTACTGAAACAGGTATGAAAGAAAATACTTACGAGAAAGTGAATCAAGTTACCACGGAAGGTGTACTATACCACACATATGCAGATTCCAAACCCGACGTCATTCACGAACCAGAAGAAGACGAGCACATCAAAACAACTACGGAAGAGCTCGAAGCTGTTCCATTGTCGAAACAAAAGCCTGAACAAAAAGTGTATATAGGCACGAGGCTGGGCCCTGGTAGAAGAGGTAAGTTAATTGATTATTTAAAGGCTAACGTAGACTGCTTTGCATGGTCCCACTCAGATATGACAGGCATCCCACCAGAAGTGATGACTCATAAACTAAATGAAGATCTATCCTTCGTGCCAGTTAAGCAGAAGAAAAGAAAGCAAGGACCATTCAAGAACCAAGTGATCGACGAAGAGGTACAAAAACTCTTGAAGATTGGTTTGATACGAGAGGTAACATACCCTAACTGGCTAGCAAACACTATGGTGGTACCTAAAAAGAATGGCAAATGGAGAGTATGCGTAGATTATACTGACTTAAATAAAGCATGCCCCAAAGATTCATTCACATTGCCACATATAGATCAAATGATTGATGCCATAGCAGGTATGAATTATTTAGATTCTTAGATGCATATTCTGGTTATAATCAGATTAAAATGGATCCCTCAGATGAGGAAAAAACTTCCTTCATTACAAACAGGGAAACTTATTGTTATAAAGTTATGCCTTTTGTCTTGAAAAATGCTGGATCCACCTATCAAAGGTTAGTGACTAAAATGTTCCAAGAACATCTTGGAAAGACGATGGAAGTCTATATTGATGATATGGTGGTAAAATCAACACAAGCATAAGACCATTTCCAGCATCTCTCTACTGCTTTTGACATTTTACGCAGGTATAATATGAAGCTAAATCTAGAGAAATGCGCTTTTGGAGTGAAATCAGGTAAATTTTTGGGTTTCCTTGTATCGAACAGGGGAATAGAGGTAAAGCCCGCTCAAATTAAAGCTATAGAAGAAATACCTGATATTTTAACTAATAAAAAGGAAGTTCAAAGACTAACAGGGAGAATAGCAGCTTTGGTAAGATTTATTTCTAAGTCTTCTGAAAAAAGTTTTAAATTCTTCTCAGCTCTCAAAAGCAGAATCAGTTCAAATGGACTGAAGAATGTCAGCAAGCCCTCAAGAATCTGAAGATTTATCTATCGAAACCACCACTGCTTTCAAAGCCAAAAAAGGGTGAAAGATGGTACATCTACCTAGCTTTCTCAGAAATTGCTGTAAGTGCAGTACTGGTAAGAGAAGAAAAAGGTAAACAATCACCTATCTATTATGTAAGTAAAACTTTGCTAGATGCTGAGACTAGATATCCACATCTGAAAAAGTTAGCCTTAGCTTTAATAATGGCATCTTGAAAATTACGACCATATTTTCAATGCCACCCAATCACCGTTGTGACTTCATATCCTTTAAGAAATATTCTGCATAAACAGGAATTGTCAGGAAGATTAGCCAAGTGGGCCATAGAATTAAGTGAGCATGAAATAATCTATCAGCCTAGGACTGCAATTAAGTCTCAAATACTAGCTGATTTTGTTGCTGACTTTAGTAATAGCATTGTACCTGAAGTAGAAAAAGAGTTACAACTCTTTAACGGTGCTAATCCAGGCCTATGGACCCTATTCACCGATGGTTCCTCAAATATAAAAGGTGTCGGCTTAGGCATAGTCTTAATATCACCCACGGGTGAAAAGACACGGCAAGCTATCAAGTGTTATCCTATAACTAACAATGAAGCAGAGTACGAAGCTGTTATTGCAGGGCTTGAACTCGCACGGGAGCTCTCAATCAGGCAAATTGTGATCAACAGTGACTCTTAACTGGTAGTAAATCAGATATAGGGGACTTACATCGCTCGAGAGACTCGAATGCAAAAATATCTTGAAAAAGCACGAGAGCTCGTGAGACAAGTCAAAACATGGAAGGTAATACAAATACCTAGAGAGGAAAATGCAGAAGCAGATGCATTAGCTAACCTCATAGCAGTCATGTAAGTAACAAACAAAGATAATACAATTGTCGTCCAACTATTTCATTTAATGATAGACCAGGACAGGAATGAGGTAATTTTCAACAACTTAACTTGGGACTGGAGAAACGAAATTCTTAATTTTTAGCAGAATGGAACCGTACCTGAAGACAGGAAAGCAGCTCAAGCACTTCGCCGCAAAGCTGCACGGTACTGCCTTATTCGCAGCTCGCTTTATCGCAAGATGTTCGGAGGACCCCTAGCTAAATGCCTCGGACCTAACCAAACGGAATTTGTGATGAATGAAGTCCACAAAGGACACTGTGGAAATCATCCAGGGTCGAGATCCTTAGTGAAAACCCTAATCAGAGCTGGATACTATTGGCCTGAGATGGAAGAAGGAGCCGAGAACTTCGTATCCAAATGTGACAAGTGCCAAAGGTTTGCCAATAACATGCATCGACCAACGGAATTATTGCATCCAATAATATCCTCATGGCCTTTCATGAAATGAGGTATGGACATAGTGTGACCTCTTCCCACAGCTAAAGGACAGGTACAGTTTTTGCTCATGCTAACATACTATTTTACAAAGTGGGTAGAGGCAGAAGCATTCAAACAAGTGCGAGAAAAGAAAGTTAAAAGCTTCTTATGGAGAAACATAATATGCCGCTTTGGAATACCAAAGGAGATCGTGTGGGATAATGGCCCATAATTCATAGGCTCGCAAATCACAGAACCTTCGAAAGCTGGCAAATCAAATGGATTACTTCAACACCATACCACCCCGTGGCTAATGGTCAAGCTGAGTCAACGAATAAGGTCATCATCAACAATCTAAAGAAGCGGCTAGATAAAGCCAAAGGAAACTGTCCTGATGAGTTACCGACGGTATTATGGGCATACAGAACAACTTCAAAAATAGCCACGGGAGAAACCTCGTTCGCATTTGTTTATGGATCAGAATCCTTAATACCGGTGGAGATTGGCGAACCAAGAATAAGGTTCTCAACAGCCNAAATCAAGCGGATCACTTCAACGCCGTACCACCCCGTGGCTAATGGTCAAGCTGAGTCAACGAATAAGGTCATCATCAACAATCTAAAGAAGCGGCTAGATAAAGCCAAAGGAAACTGTCCTGATGAGTTACCGACGGTATTATGGGCATACAGAACAACTTCAAAAATAGCCACGGGAGAAACCTCGTTCGCATTTGTTTATGGATCAGAATCCTTAATACCGGTGGAGATTGGCGAACCAAGAATAAGGTTCTCAACAGCCATGGAGGGAGAAAACAACGATGAATTGAGGACCAATCTGGACCTGCTCGAACCACGGAGAGAAGCAACACTGATACGGATGGCAGCTCAAAAAAAATCATAGAGTGTTATTACAACCGTAAAGCTCATCTCAGGTACTTCAAGATTGGGGACTTCTTCCTCAAGAAAGTCTTTCAATCAACGAAAGAAGCAGGTGCAGGAAAGCTAAATCCAAACTGGGAAGGACCTTACAAAATCCGAGGCATAGCTGGGAAAGGCGCCTATGAGTTGGAAGCTATGGACGGCAGAGTTCTACCAACAAGCTGGAACGTCATCCACCTAAAGAAGTATTACTTCTAAGGAAAAGAATACCCCCGTCAGGTATCAAATGTTTGGTTTTATTTTAAACATTTAAAAATTTTACTAACTTTTTTAGATGATAGGCATAAAGCTAACCCATCACCAGATGATTCTACTAGACCTGCAAAGACGTGAGGGAATAACACAATTCTCGGTCTAGGGTTACACTTTTTGATGGACGTTTTAAAGGGTTAAGCAGTCATCATCAAAAAAACTATATACCTTCGAGTCCGGAATGTTTTTCCTTTTCAGGAAAAGGACCACAAGGAAGGAATAATCAAGTGCTCGAGATTTCATTCTTCAAAGCTCAAACACTTGGGGGAATATACATTATGGAAGGCTATACAGTATAGAAGGCTAAGACGTAGCAAAGAAGACTATCCGAAAGTCAAAAGCTCGAGCCTGAAGACCCATCTACCCAACGAGACAAGTGATACGAGCAGAATCGAAAGAAATCAAAAGAGTCATCCAAATACAAAGCCTAAGGCAAAAAGAAAAAACCTTCGAACATGTTTAGGTTGAAAGGCAAAATATTAGTCACGAGAAAGAAGTGTACATATTTATACTTATTCAAAGTTGTTGTAACAAAAACAGTTAGGGGTAANTTCAGGTTGAAAGGCAAAATATTAGTCACGAGAAAGAAATGTACATCTTTATACTTATTCAAAGTTGTTGTAACAAAAACAGTTAGGGGTAAAAGATCATCATCAGTGTACTTATTCAAAAAAATGTTATCAAATAAAAACAATTACGAATAAGAAAACATTTCCCTCGTACTTATTAGAAAATTGTTTCCAACGAAAACAGTTGCGAGTAAAAACCCCAATCTTTATAAAAACTGTTACTAGTAAAAAACAGTTGTTCCCTTGTATTAATATCGAAAAACTGTTACCTATGAAAAACTGTTACGAAATACAAGAGTATATCAAATCTGTTAAACAAAAATAGTTGCAACATGAGATTTAGACGATAATCAAACACATGCAAAATGTCATGGAAGTTCAAATAAAAAACTTTCCTTGGAAACATTCTTAAACATATGTAAAATTCCTATCACTCTATTGCATTAGCATGAAGTTGAGACGTCTTCTTCATGTCAATTATAAAGGGCCCTCTTCCATAAATTATGCCTACTACAAAAAGGCACACATTTAATATGACATCGTTCCTATTACGAAAAAGGTACGAGTAATCTAAAGCATTCTATATGCAAAACTCAGAGGTAAAACTAAAACCTCGAAAAATGAAGCATGCAAAAGACTTAAAGAGTGAAACAAAATCTCAAGAAAAGTCATACTAGCATTAATATATTAAAATCGCTAAGCAAAAACTAAGTATTAACTTATGCGTAGCCGTATAGAATTTTTATATACATTGTGGTGCCTCTAAGTTGTCATTTGGGGACTTTAAAGAAATATAAATTTACCCCCGATGGGACTCGGGTAACCACCAATTGGGACAAAGAAAAAAAAAAGGGGATGAACCAACTAAACTTTTTCAAGAGAGGGGTTGACTTCACTGGCAGAAGGAGCGGGAGCATCTAGGGATGAAGAGGCACGAGTGGCTGGAGTCTCACCATCAGGTGAAGAGAAGTTATGACCTTGTTGAGCCTTCTCCATGGCTTCCTTAGTTTTATCTATTTTAGCACTAAGGTCGAAACCCTCTTGACTCATTTTCGTCAATGTGTCAAGGCGAGAATTCATGTACGCCCAGCTCACATCAACAAGAGCCACCTCTTCAAGATCTTCATAATCCTTTGCCCATACTTGAAGCTCAGCTCTCAATCCGTCCTTCTCTGCTTCCGCAGCTTCATGGGCGGCCCTTAACGATACAATTGACTCCTCTATAGTTTAAACTTTATCTAAAGCCTTACTAAGGTCCTCTTGAGTACGAGTGAGTGATTGCACGAGCTCGCCTGACTATTCCTCCTTCTGCTCCAATAAGTTTTTCAAGCCTCTAATCTCTTCTGAGGCGCGGGACAGCTGCTCAGCAAATGAGAACTCCAGAACACTCTTGTATTTATCAGCCTAACTGGAAGAAGCCTTCTCTACTGCCAGTTCTGCTGCCATGAGCCTCATCTTCCGCTTCAAGGTACTATTTTCCTCTTCTAAGGCATCCATGTCAATCCTTAGGCTATCATACTGTGCTTTCCAATTATCAGCATCGACCTGCAACTCTTTTGTCTCCTGGTTTGTGTTTGAGATCCTCTTCATGAGCTCCATGCCTATAAGATTAATCTACAAGAAATAAACCAATCAGATATGGTAAACTTCATATACGAAAATGAAAGAGGATAACCTGCATCATACCTTCAAAGAAGTATGCACGACCTCATTGGCCCATGTAAGAGCACCGTGGCTGGCTAGCTTGGCTTTCTCAGAGGGACCTATTAAAGACTTAAGCCACACTTCGGGCTCACCCGTTTTCTTGAAAAGATTCCCCTCAACTGGAACCTCAATTACCACCTGCTGTGTCTCTCTGCTGGAAGACCCTACTTCCCTAGCGGAAGGCATGGAAGTAGGCAGAGATAAAACAACAACAGGCACAGAGGGTTGAGGAGCTAGAGAAGCCAGGGGCAAGGGCAAAGCAGCAGGCACGGAGGGTCGAAGATTTGAGGAAGCCACGGGCAAAGCAACAGCAGAATCTGTAATAGCCAAAGGAGTAGAAGAGACAGCTTCTCTTAAAGAAGTAGGAAACACAGCAGCCAAAGGGACATCGTCAGGAGCAAGGTCAGAACCTTCATGGAACAGGAAATCCACAAACTTATGAATGGGGGAATGTGAAACATCTTCAAGGCTCCATGAAAAGACTACCATGATTTTNCGCCTGCCTTTTCAGATACGAGTGAGTGAGCGCTTTTTCTGCTATGAATGAATGACCTCTCCATTTATTTTCAAGCTTGCTCTTCAAACCGGCCTATCGCTCTCCTCTATGAAAAGGTTCTTCCGTAATCACTCTCAATAAGACATCCATTCCCCTTTCAAATGAAAAGAGAACTAGACTTTTCTCTTCATCATTGAAATCCGCCATTCAATCGCAGTGCGGTGCTCTCAAAAAGCTCAATCCTCTAAGGCTGAAACGAATAGATCAGGAATTCGACCTGGGATCCGCCCGTTCCGATCCTTGCCTACTAAACAGTTGCACCCCCGGATATGTATGTTGGGAGAACCCCATGATCCTTCCGTGTGGAAGGGAAGGAAGAAAGAAGGCGAACACGAATACTAAAAAGCGGTTCATGGGGACCCCCAAAAAAGGGGATAGAGAGCGCGGAACGGGCTTTCCAAGCATAAAACAATCCCTACCTATACATTCCATGGCAACAGACAGAAGGCAGTTTTGTCGTTGTTCTTAACCCCAGGCACATTTCCGTTCCCAATAATCTCCATGAAAAGACTACCATGATTTCCGAACGAACCGAGGGAGAGTCGAGGCATGAAAAAACTTATCTATGATCTGCTTATTTCCAAGTACGTATCATCCGCTGCCTTATCCGCCGTTCTATATTAAATCTCTTAATATCAGAATAGCTTATATAGTCATGATTCAATTCAGGTCCATTTAGATTGATTTCTCATTTTTCGTATCTGATTGTAACAATGGAGAAGTAGGAAGACTTTGGGCTCAACCACAGACACGGAAGGCAAGGTCAAGGGTGTAAACTCATCATCTGAAACCACCCGCCTTCTCCGTGGTCTATGTACTAAAGCACCTTCTTCTTCTTATTCTACGGAATGAGACTCTCCAATCTTCCTTTTAGAGGAAGATGAACCAACAATAATTTCTTGGGCCTGAGCCAAATACATCTTCGGGATAGATGAAGCAAACATCCCACAAGCAGAGAACCCTATCAAAAGGGAAAAAGTTAAGCGACAAAGAAAGAAGAGACTCGAGTAAGGAAAGAAGCAAGAACAAAAGCTTCACTTACCGTGGGTCTTTACATGCAAACGAAACCTCCCTACGAGGTAATTCAAAGATCTCTCTTCTAAAGGAGCAACGGACAATAATTTTTCTACCTAATCACGGATACCGGAAACATTCTCAACAGTATCCATGATTGCTGAAAGAAGAAGAAACAAATACAGTGTTAATAAAACATCTCAAGTCAGAACGAGGAAAAGTAAATAGATGTGAGCTAAAGCATACTCACGTGCGCGATTCCACTTCTCAGGGAAGGGACGATTTTCTTCACCCACTAAACCAACAGTAGGTACAACAACATACCGGAGGTACCAACCCCCATCCTTATCATCTCCAGGGGTTACCAACACTCTTTTGCTTCTAGCAATCAGAGTAAGAACCCATTCACGAAATAAGGTAGGAGAGTAGAGATGAATAAGATGGTTGAAAGTAAAAGGAACCGAGGCTAAAGAAGCTAAACTCCTAAGACATGTGACAACTCACCACACAAGAGGACCAACTTGTCCTAAGAAGATATTGAAAAAACGGCAGAATTCAATTATGACTGGTTCAATGGGGGTCTAAACCCTAAAGTGAAAGGGTACGTATAAACAAAAGAATATCTCGTCTTGTAAGAAGTTATTCTTTGATTACTATTCGGAATGTAGACAGGGAAATCAGGACTCCAAAAACACTCCCTACGAACAAGGGAAATTTGACCCTCAGTTATAAGGGTTGGATACCTTTCGACACTCTCAAGGGAAGAAGATTGGTCTACAAGAACTTGATTATCTCTAGCAAAGACAAACTCAGCAGGAACAATTTCATCAACTCCAGGTTCACGAAGGCGTTCACCTCTACCTCTAGACAAAGACCGAGAAGCCCTAAACCTCGGAGAAACTAGAGACCTAGCGGAAGGAGGGGGAACTATCTGAGAAGAAGAGGAGCCTCTCGAAGGAGTGGATCCTAGACTCCTAAGTCTACCACCCCTCCGACTCCTAGTCGGAGCAGAAGATGGCGTTAAATTTTCAATATCTATTACTCCCTGAGGTTGATTTGAAGAAGACATGTTTACAAAGGCAAGAAGAAAGTTCTTTACAAAAGACAAAGTTAGAAAGTGTTTCGTGGAAGCAAAGAAAAGAAGAAAGGTATTTATACTTGAGGACAACCGTCAAACATGGAAAAAAAGAAAAATAATGATGAAAAGTCATAATTGAAGATGTCACTTCGGGATTGGCACAGCCACAAAAATCCCTAAAAGGTGCCGAGTAAATGCAGAACCAATCCGAAAAGGACACGTGGTATGAGCATTAAATGGAAGTGACAAACGACGCCTATGGTGCAGAGAAGGATACAATGATTCGAGGAAAAGCGGCGGCAAAATATTCCCGCCATAAATGAATATCCACTTACCAAATATTAATCGTTAAATATATGGTAAGTGGGGGGACTATCTGTATTGGTAAAAAAGAGTTTCACACGTAAGCCAGCTTTTGACAACTCAGCCAGTCACGTGGACACAGGAAAATGCGACAGCTGGATGTGATTCTTTGAAGAGGTACGGTACAAAGAGGCACGATTCAGTAAACCCTCGAGCTTATCAGCCACGGAAAACCCAACCTGATCAAAACAGGGAGGAGGCACGGTCAGAATGAATCTAGACAAAGCTACGGGCAGATTCAAGGACCCACAATTGATTACTCGAACGTTATGTAACTGAACCCCAATTACCGTTATCCTTTGTAACGCCTCATTAATGTCATAATTAGTCATTAATGAGCAACCATAGCAAGAGTTATATGTTATATCAAGTAATCTCCANAAAAGTCATAATTGAAGATGTCACTTCGGGACTGGCACAGCCGCAAAAATCCCTAAAAGGTGCCGAGTAAATGCAGAACCAATCCAAAAAGGACACGTGGTATGAGCATTAAATGGAAGTGAAAAACGACGCCTATGGTGTAGAGAAGGATACAATATTTCGAGGAAAAGCGGCGGCAAAATATTCCCACCATAAATGAATATCCACTTACCAAATATTAATCGATAAATATATGGTAAGTAGGGGGACTATCTATATTGGTAAAAAAGAGTTTCACACGTAAGCTAGCTTTTGACAACTCAGCCAGTTACGTGGACACAGGAGAACGCGACACCTGGATGTGATTCTTTGAAGAGGTACGGAACAAATAGGCACGATTCAATAAACCCTCGAGCTTATCAGCCACGGGAAACTCAACCTGATCAAAACAGGGAAGAGGCACGGTCAGAATGAATCTAGACAAAGCTACGGGCAGATTCAAGGACCCACAATTGATTACTCGAACGTTATGTAACCGTACCCCAATTACCGTTATCCTTTGTAACGCCTCATTAATGTCATAATTAGTCATTAATGAGCAACCATAGCAAGAGTTATATGTTATATCAAGTAATCTCCAATATAAGGAAGGGGAATACAGCTTGTAAAGGCATCTGATTCTCGAATACAATTTACCTCGCTTTTCTATATTTCTGCAATATTGTCTATTATTCATTTTTCTCTATTTCCTTGATTATCAGTAACCCATGTTCATCCTAGAAATAGCTTTAGACAAAGGATCTAATTCTTTGGTTAAACAAGCAGCCCAAAGACCTTCGCGTTTGCGAAAGCTGTCTCCCCCCTGTCCTCCCCGTTCACGCCCAAGTGATCTCGTTCGCGTAGAAGAAGTACTGACCCCTTCCCCAGGTCCCTAAGACATTGCGTTCGCGATATTCCAGTCGCATTTGCGAAGAATAAAAATCCACCCATCTTCAGTCCACTCTTCGCGTTCGCGATAGTACCTTCGCGAACGCGAAGAAGGAAACTAAAAAACACTGAAGCTGAAGAAAAAACCGCATTTTTCTAAGTCCAAACCTCTCGTAGCCTATCTGAAACTCACTCGAGCCTTCGGGGCTCCAAACCAAACATGCACACAAGTCTAAAAATATCATACGGACTTGCTCGTGCTATCAAATCACCAAAATAATACCTAAAACTACGAATTTAGCACCAAATTGAATGAAATTTTTAAGAAAGTTTCAAAATCTCTATTTTCACAACCGAATGTCCGAATCACGTCAAACCAACTCTGTTCCTCACCAACTTTCACAGATAAGGTAGAAATATCATAACAAACCAGTACCGGGCTCCGAAACAAAAATATAGACCTGATACTAACAAGATCAAACATTAACCATTTTCTTAAAATCATTAGATTTTCAGCCTTTCAATTTTTAACAAAAATTCATATCTCGAGCTAGGGACCTTGAAATTTGATTCCTAGCGTACCCCCAGGTCCCATATTTTATTACGGACCCACTGGGACCGTCAAAATACAGATCTGAGTCCGTTTACTCAAAACGTTGACCGAAGTCAACTAAAATTAACTTTTTAGGCTAAAATTTATTATTTTCATCATTTCCAACATAAAAGGTTTTCGGAATCATGTTCGGACTGCGTACGCAAATCGAGGAGGGTAAAAATGAGACTTTTAAGGCTAAAGAGTACAGGATTGGGTTCTAAAACATAAGATGACCCTTTGGGTCATCACAATCTCCACCTCTAAAACAACAGTTCGTCCTTGAACGGACATAGCAAAGTACCTGAACTGGTGAATAAGTGGGGATATCTACTCTGCATGTCCGAATCGGACTCCCAGGTAGCTACCTCAACAGGCTGATCTCTCCACTACACCCGAACTGAAGGATAACTCTTCGACCTCAACTGACGAACCTTCCGGTCTAGAATAGCCACCGGCTCCTCCTCATAAGTCAAATCCTTTTCCAACTGGACAGAGCTGAAATCTAACACGTGGGACGGGTCACCATGATACTTCTCGAGCATGGACACATGGATTACTAGATGAACTGTTGATAATCCCGTAGGCAATGCCAGTTTATAAGACACCTCTCCCATTCTCTCGAGAACCTCAAAAGGTCTGATATATCTAGGGCTCAACTTTCCCTTCTTTCCAAACCTCATGACACCCTTCATGGGTGACACCCACAACAACACTCTCTCCCCGACCATGAATACCACATCATGAACTCTATAGTCAGCATACCTCTTTTTTCCTGGATTGAGCCGTGTGAAGTCGATTCTATATAATCTTGACGTTGTCCAAGGCCTCCTGTACTAGATCTGTACCCAATAACCGAGCCTCTCCCGACTCATACCATCTAACTGGCGACCGACACCACCTACCATATAATGCCTCGTAGGGAGCCATCTGAATGCTCGACTGGTAGCTGTTATTGTAGGTGAACTATGCAAGGGGCAATAACCGATCCCACGATCCTCCGAAGTCTATAACACAAACGTGGAGCATATCCTCCAAGATCTGAATAGTACGCTCGATCTGCCCGTCCGTCTGAAGGTGAAATGTTGTGCTCAGCTCAACCCGCGTACCCAACTCACGTTGTACTGCCCTCCAGAAGTGGGAGATAAACTGAGTACCACGATCAGAAATGATAGACACGGGCACGCTGTGAAGACGGACGATCTCCCGAATATAAATCTCTGCCAACCGATCTGAAGAATAGGTAACTGCCACATGAAGGAAGTGTGCTGAATTAGTCAGCCTATCCACAATGACCCAAACAACGTCGAACTTCCTCTGAGACCGGGTCTCTGATGCTCATACTTCACCCGCTGACAATTCAGGCACCGAGCTACATAAGCAACTATATCCTTCGTCATCCTCCTCCACCAATAATGCTGCCGCAAATCATGATACATCTTGGCGGCGCCCAGGTGAATAGAATACCGAGAACTATGGGCCTCCTCAAGGATCAACTCTCGAAGCCCATCAATATTAGGCAGACACATGTGACCCTGTATCCTCAAAACTCTGTCATCTCCAACAGTGACCTACTTAGCACCATCGTGCCGCACTGTTTCCCTAAGGACCAACAAATGAGGGTCGCTATACTGCCTATCTCTGATACGCTCAAACAAGGAAGACCGAGTGACTGTGCAAGCTAGAACACGACTGGGCTCTGAAATATCCAACCTCACAAACTGGTATGCCAAAGTCTGAACACATGAAGCTAGTGGCCTCTCACCGAATGGAATGAATGCAAGGCTGCCCATACTCACTACCTTCCTACTCAATGTGTCGGCCACCACATTGGCCTTCCTCGGATGATACAAGATGGTGATATCATAGTCTTTCAATAGCTCCAACCACCTCCTCTACCTCAAATTGAGATCCTTTTGCTTGAACAAATACTGAAGGCTGCAATGATCCGTGAAAACCTCACACGACACGCCATAAAGATAGTGCCTCCAAATCTTCAGCGCATGAACAATGGATGCTAACTCTAAATCATGGACATGGTAATTCTTCTCATGAACCTTCAATGTCGAGACGCATACGCAATCACCATGCCCTCTTGCATCAATGCTGCTTAGAGCCCAACACGAGAGGCATCACAATATGTCGTGTAAGATCCTGAACCTGATGGCAACACCAATACCGGTGATGTAGTCAAAACTATCTTGAGCTTCTAAAGGCTCGTCTCACACTCGTCCGACCATCTTAACGGGGCACCCTTGTGGATCAACCTGGTTAATGGGGCTGCCATAGATGAAAATCCCTCCACAAATCGACGGTAATAACCCGCCAAACCTAAGAAGCACCTGATCTCTGTGGTTGAAGTGTGTCTAGGACAGTTATTGGCTACCTCAATCTTCTTAGGATATACCTGAATGCCCTCTGCTAATACAACGTGACCCAAGAAAGTGACTGAATCCAACCAAAACTCACACTTCAAAATTTAGCATACAGCTGGCTGTCCCTCAGAGTCTGGAGAACTATCCTTAGGTGCTGCTCATGTTCCTTCCGACTGCGGGAGTATATCAAGATGTCATCAATAAACAAAATCACGAAGGAATCCAAATAAGGCTTGAAAACTTGGTTCATCGAATCCATAAAGGCTGTTGGAGCATTGGTCAACCCAAAGGACATCACCAGAAACTCATAGTGCCCATCCCGCGTACGAAATGCTGACTTAGGGACATCAGATGCCCTAATCCTCAACTGATGGTAGCCAGATCTCAAATCAATCTTCAAAAACACCTTGGCACCTTGAAGCTGATCAAATAAATCATCAATCCTTGGCAATGGATACTTGTTCTTGATAGTGACTTTGTTCAACTGCCGATAATCTATACACATCCTCATAGACCTATCCTTCTTCTTTAAAAACAAAATTGGTGCACCCCAGGGAGAGACTAGGTCCAATGAAGCCCTTATCGAGCAAATCCTGCAACTGTTCCTTCAATTCTTTCAACTTTGGTGGGGCCATCCTGTATGGCGAAATGGAAATGGGCTGAGTGCCCAGAGCCAAATCAGTATCCTTGTCGGGTGGCATCCCCGGCAGGTCTGCCGGAATATCTCAGGAAATTCACAAACAACAGGCACAGAACCATAGAAGGAACCTCCGTACTAGAATCACGAACATAAGCCAAATAGGACAAACACCCCTTGTCGACCATATGCCAAGCCTTCATATAAGAAATAAACCTGCTGGTAGAATGTCTAGGAGTCTCTCTCCACTCTAATCGAGTCAATACCGGCAAGACTAATGTCACTGTCTTGGCGTGACAGTCCAAAATAGCAAGATAAGGTGACAACCAATCCATACCCAATATAACATCAAAATCCACCATATCTAAGAGTAGAAGGTTTACACTGATCTCAAGACTCCCAATAGTGACCACACATGAATGGTATACACAATCTACAACAATATCATCTCCCACATGTGTGGACACATATACATGGGCACTAAAGGAATCATGAGGTACAACCAAATATGAAGCAAAATAAGATGACACATAGGAGTAAGTAGACCCCAGATCAAATAGAACTGAAGCATCTCTACTTCAAACCGAAATAGTACCTGTAATAACAGCATCAGACGACTCATCCTCAGGTATGGCTGGAAAAGCATACACCAGGGCTAGGCCCCCACCACCCTAAACCATATCTCTAGGACGACCTCTAGCTGGTGAGCCTCCACCTCTAACGACCTGACCTCCACCTCTAACAATCTGACCCCTACCTCTAACTTCCTGACCCCTTCCTCTAGCTGGCTGAGCAGGCGATGCAGCTACTGGTGTTGGAACCATGGCACAAGGACTTTGGTGCTGTGAACTGCTCGACGCACGAGGGCAAAATCTAGCAATGTGCCTTGGATCACCACAAGTATAACAAGACCTCGACTGCTGAGACTGCTGGCCATGAAACTGACCCTGTCGACCTGAATAACCACCCTAAAAACTCTGAAGGGGAGGTGCACTGGTAGGAGCTAGTGGTGCACTGTAGGCTGGCTTACCAGAATAAGGAATATAAGGGCCACGACCGCCTGGGGCCCCGTGGGATTCCTGGAGTGCTGAATAAAGTGGCCTGGGAGGATGGCCTCTACCATAAGTACCCCTTCTTCCAGATGAGGCAGTGCTGAACCCACCGAAATGACGAGGTCTCTTATCCGATCCCTGACCTCCCTGTCCAAGAAGCATCTCAACTCGTCTGGCGACATTAGCCGCATCTTGGAAAGAAATCACACTCCCAGTCTCCTTAGCCATCTGCAATCTAATAGACTGAGCAAGACCCTCAATAAACCTCCTCACCCTCTCTCTCTGTGGGAAGCAAAAGAATAGCATGATGGGCCAAATCCACAAAACGGCTCTCATGTTGAGTAACAGTCATGCTGCCCTGCTGGAGACGCTCGAACTGACGGTGACGCTCCTCTCTCAAGGTGATAGGCAGAAACTTCTCTAATAAGAGATGTAAGAACCAGTCCCAAGAAAGAACAGGCAACCCAGCTGGTCTGTTCAACAAATAATCTCTCCACCATTTCTTTGCCGAACCAGTCATCTGAAAAGAAGCAAAGTCGACCTCACTGGTCTCCAATATACCCATGTTCCGAAGAACCTCATGAAAACTATCAAGATACTCCCAGGGATCCTCTGAAGTAGTACCATAGAAATGGACCGGAAAGAGCTAGGTAAACCTATCCAATCTCCATAAAGCCTTTGAAGACATGGTTGACCCATCACCGGGATGTGCCGCAGCAACCGGCTGAACTATTACGACTGGATGAGCTGCTGGAGTCTTAAACTAGGGCCAGTATGGGCCACACTCTCCATAAGGCCCACCAATCGAACCAAGGCACCCTGAAGCACTAGGGTAGCAATAAACCCCTCCAGACCTGAGCTGGTCCGGCAGGAATATTCTGAGTTGGAACCTCTTCATCGAACTCTACCTGAGGCTCCACAGTTGGGGCTGCTTCTCGGGCTCTGGGCTGAGCCCTGCCCCTGCCCCTGCCTCGGCCTTTGGCACGGCCTCAGCCTCGACCCATGCCCCTCGTAAGAGATGCTGCTGGGGGCTCTGGTTGCTGCTCAACTGAAGAAGCGGTACGCGTTCTCGCCATTTAGGAGAGAATAAGAATAGGAAAGTTTAATCAGTATTAAGAAAAAAAAATTGCACGACAGAGTTGAATAAAAGTGAAATTTGTTCCTAAACTTTATAGCCTCTGGGAGATAAGTACAAACGTCTCCGTACCGATCCCCCAGACTCTACTAAGCTTGTCCGTGAATTGTGAGACCTAGGCAACCTAGTGCTCTGATACCAACTTGTCCTGACCCAGAATTCCCACCGTCGGAACCGTGATGGTGCCTAACATTCACTTGCTAGGGAAGCCAACATTAGAGAATGAATATGCAATAATCTTAAAACTTATGGCGATTAACAATAATTAACACATATCGAATTAATAAGAAAGCAAAAATTCATAACAAAACCGAGTATTTATACATAACTACCAATGATCTGGAGTCACAACTCACGAACTTCTATGATTTAACTATAAATATCTGGCTGAAAGAAAATACAACTATTTATGAGTAAAAAAACAGTAACTAAAATAAGTAAAAGGGGACTCCAGGGTCTGCGGACGTTGGCAGATCTACCTTGGGTCTCCTTTGCAGTGAAGTCAGCAGCTAGTCTCAGGATCAACTTGGACCGACACCTGAATCTGCATAGGAAGTGCAGAGTGCAGTATCGGTATAACCGAACGCATGTACTAGTAAGTGTCGAGTCTAACCTCGGCGAAGTAGTGACGAGGCTAGGACAAAACACCCACAAACAACCTGTGCACTATAATCATACATGTAGCAACAATAATAATAAAATAAATAAGACAGGAAATATTAGGAAGAAGACATGCTGAGGGGTTCACAATATAAGGAATTAAATAGTGATAAACCGGATCAATCATTATTCCTTAAAAAGATAAAAACAAATAAAAGCGGTAAAGGAAACTGCATGGCATCACCCTTCGTGCTTTTACTCTCATCCTCTCCATATGAAACAATACAACGGCAAGACATCACCCTTCGTGCATTAACTCTCTCATAATATAACACGACATCACCCTTCGTGCATTATCACTCACAAAACATGGAACGGCATCACCCTACGTGCATTATCAATCACACAACATGGAACGACATCACCCTTCATGCATTAACACTCGCTCACAAACATTTTCACGACATCATCCTTCGTGCTTTACACTCTCCCTCACCAAAATAAGGTACAATAACAACAAAGAGATAGAAATACCAAGAATCAGTCTTACTTTAATATTTAATGTCATAATACCAATCTCAACCTTGAAGCAGTACTCAATGGATACCAAAATTTCAGTAAACCATGATAAACGTTGCTCTACATAACAAATGGCTAAACAAAGCATGAATAATACAATTAAAGACTACAACGATGTCACGACCCAAAACCAACCCGGTCGTGATGGCGTCTATCGCGGAACTAGGCAAGCCTACACACTCCCAACCAAATCGATTTCTCAATTAAAAATAATAGGAACAATCTTACTTACTAAAACTTTGAACAAAGGACCAAATAAAAGCCAAAATGCGGAAAGATAAATCCCAACAACGGGTGTCACTAAGTCATGAGCCATACTACACTTGTTTCAAAATTCATCAAGACAACATCTCCTAGAAATAGTCTATATACAAGATGGAAGATAGGGAATGAGAAAGACGGAGCTACGATCGCCAGGAAGCTACCTCGCACTCTCCAAATGATGACCCGCAGCAAGATGATCAACTGGCACTACCGTGGCCTGGGATACATGAATCTGCACACAAGGTACAGGGAGTAATGTGAGTACACCAACTCAGTAAGTAACAAGCCCAAACTATGGGTTGAGAGGTAGTGACGGACTAAACCTCAACATTTATACCAGAATCAATGTACATAAATTTAGGCATGCTTTCAATTAACTAGACAAATCCAAGTGATAAGATAAGTGTAAATCTGAACAGTTTAAAATATATATAACTCAACTCATTCTACATGCCAATGCATCGACGATATGAAATGCACAATGTGCTCTCACTCTCAAATGCTTTTCCACTCAGTACTATATATGGATCTCATGGCCCAGGGAAGATCCATCCCAGAATGTACAAAAATATCTGACAGTAGTCACTCAGTACTGAGGAAGTCTAGTCCAGCCCTAAGGAGAAGATCCATCTCTACACAATGATAATAACCTCACAACCACTCGGTACTGTATATGGCTCGCATGGCCTAGGGAATATCCATCCCAGAATATATGCATCTCTGACATCAGTCGCTCAGTACTGAGGAAGGCCATTCCAGCCCCCATGGAGAAGTTCTATCTCCAGATATAGACACTTCGGACAAGATTCATGTCCAAGGAATATCCATACCTCAATAATATCACTGGGGGTGTGTTACAGACTCCGGAGGGGCTCCTACAGCCCAAGCGCTATCATAATCATCAACATAACCACTGCGGCGTGCAGGCCGATCCCATAACTGTCATTCATCACCAGGCTCTTAGCCTCACTCAGTCATCACTCTTCAGTCTCACACACACGAGCTCATAATGCCATAAACTAGCCCGGAACAATGATATGATGTGCTAAACAACAACAACCGAGACTGAGACATGATATTGTATGCATGAACAAGACTGAGTATAGAATATCAATAAAACAAATGAGATGACAGCAAGAAAATGACCACTCGGTTCTCAACATTATAGGTGTGAAGCCTTAACATAATATCTAGCATGATTTCTATATTTACTTAATCTCATTGATAGAAACATGGATATCGACAAGAAGAAATCATTAAACGGTTCCATGGAATGAACTAGGCCATGATTCTCACGGTGTACGCTCGCACGCCCATCGCTTGGCACGTGCGTCACCTCAATTCTAATCATATAACACGTAGTTCAGAGTTTCAAACCCTCAGAACCAGGTTTGGAAGCGTTACTTACCTCAATCAAGCCAAAACCCTACTCCGAAATGCCTTTGCCACTCGAATCAGCTACTAAATGCTTCGAATCTATCCAAAATCAATACATTATCATCAATATATGCTAAAGGAATGAACCTGCATGAAAATTATCAAATTAGGCAAAAAATCCTGAATTTGGTCAAACCTGACCCCCGGGCCTACGTCACGAAATCCGATAAAATTTGCAAAACTAGGAAACTCATTCACTCCTGAATCCAACCATACCAATTTCATCAAAATCCGATTTCGAATCGACATTCAACTCTCAAAACTCATTTATGAAGTTTTACAATTTTCCCACAATTTTCATCCCAATTCTCTAATCAAATGATGAATTCAATGTTATAATCATGTGTTTTAGCCAAAACTGAGTTAAAATCACTTACCCCGATGGTTTTCTTGAAAATCCTTCAAAAAATCACCAAAACCCAAACTCTCTAGGTCAAAATATGAATATAAAACCCTGAATCTCGTATTTATAGTGCACCCATCGGATCCCAATTTTGTTGACCGCGAAAAAATACCACTTCCACGCCCTTCACTCCGCGGTTCGCGGAAATTCCCATCGCGGCCGCGAAAAGCCTCCAACTCCTAGGGTCGCGTCCTTATTTCGCTGTCTGCACTAGCCCCCTCTGCTGACCGCGAAATTGCGGTCGTCCCCCCGAACTTCCACCGTTGATCGCAAAATTACGGCCCGGCCGGCGTTCCCAACTTCAGAGAACAACCCATGAAACACCAATAACTCACCTCAGCAACACCAGCACCTGTTTTTAACATCTAGTTCACCTACTAACTATCCGAAACACACCCGAGACCCTCGGGACCTCAACTAACCACACCAACACGTCCCATAACATCATTCAAACTTACTCAACCCTATAAGTCACTTGAAACAACATGAAACATCAAATCGAATCTCGGATTCAAATCTAAGAACTCCAAACTCCTAAATTCCACAAAGACTCCGAAACCAGTCAAACCTTGTCCGAGTATTCTTAAATTTTGCAAACACGTCAAATATGACACTAAGAATCTATTCCAACTTCTGTAATTTCATCTTGACCTCGATATCAAATTTTCCCCTACTGACCGGAAATCACCAAATAACTAATTGCGCCAATTCAAGCCTAATTCTACCACGGACTATCAAATCACATTCTGAACCTGAACCGACCAACCTGATACCATACAATACAGCTGAATAACACCTAAAGAAATAGCTATGGGAAAAATGGGCTAAAACTCTTTGAACGACCTGTCAGGTTGTTAAATCCTCCCCCTCTTAAACAAACGTTCGCCCTCGAACAAGTCTAGAAACATACCTGCAGTCTTGAATAGGTGTGGATATCCACTCTGTATCTCCGTATCGGACTCCCAGGTGGCCTCCTCTGCAGGCTAACCCCTCCAATGCACTTTCACGGAAGCTATATCTATTACATCTCGCATTTTTGTACGTTAAAGTTTCATCTTCAGTTAATTAACGTAGACTCGTGGATGATATTTTCTTGAGATTATAAGCATTATGCTCCTTCAAATACATGATGAGTAAATTCGTGAAGGAGAGGAGGTAAGCAAATAGAAGAAAATGAGTTTCATTGAAGGTTGCGGAGTTGGGATAAAATATGGGTTGATCGATAATATCCGATATTTATGGACTAGTACCATACTAGGTACCATATGACCATGGTAGTATGATGTATAAAGTATATTAAAAATGAGTAGAATTTTAAGTAATGTGAGACAATTATAAATTATGCGGGTAATTGGTTAATTACGAGGTAACGGGACATTACCTAATTACCTAATAAGTGGATAAAGATTAACTTTGTTCACCCCACCCCCACCCCCACCCCCACCCCCACCCCACCCCCACGTGGCAGTAAGCCACCATTAATACATATGACTAAGTCGTCATATGAGCTTAGGTGGCAAACTAATGTAAAAACATTACATATTCATTCTCAAGACTTGAGGTGGCAAACTAACGTTAGCCATTTTCACAAAGCTTTCAACAAAACTTCATCTTCTCATGTATTGAATACAAAGACACAATCAAAACATTAGCTTTTAACTACAAGAAACTACAACTCATAGGTGAGCTTTGCACCTTAGCAATGAAATTGGTTAGAAAAGTCTTACAAAATTCCTTCATAACAGAATGTTAGAAACTTTTACAATTCAAGTTCCTACAAAGAAATTAACAACAAGATTTCTTGCAATCAAATTCTCCTACAAGGTTTCAACGAAATTCTTATAGCCAAACAATTCCAATGTAAAACTTTATCCATGAAAGGGATGAAGTAATACCATGAGCCGCGGACCGGAAGATGGCTTAGGCCTACATAAAGGCTGATCACAAGGAAGAGGAAACTAAAGAATTACATCAACGAAGCAAATCAGGAATCTGATTATGAAGCCTCTAAAGGTGCAAGTATCATAATAGAGCTTCAAGTTGTGAAAGTGAATTATACCTTCCAGCCCATGGGTTCTAAGTACCGAGAGATCTAGCCAAGAGATTAAAGAAGAGTTAGAGACGATGTAATGGCTCGCTTGATGTTCTAGAATAACATAAGGAAATCAAGGGTGCAAGCAAGTTGAAGGAAGGTTGCGAATAGTAGAAATAAATACGTAGAGGTTGCAAGCTAAAGTATAGTAAAGCGACGAGGTTTTATGACAGGAGTAAGGATGAGAAAGGGCGAGTAAGAAGGTGACGAGAATGGATAAGTTCTCGGGATTAATCCCATGAAAACAAGAGAGGTGATGGGTTCTCTAAGTTATAGAAGGCTTAGTATAGCCTGGATGAACTCAAAGGAGTCTAAGAGCATTTAGAAGAAATGGAATGCTGACCTGGTAATGAAATGAGGGTGTAATTTTGATAGGTAAAAGATGACGTTTGGGCCTTTGATTGAATAATGATTTGAGGAAACAAAGGAGGAGGAGGAGAGATTTCGCAGATGGCACAAGATCAGAATACCCCCATAAGGTGAATCACATCGAGATACTATGAAATACGATTAAGTAAATCACTTCGAATATTCCTCAATGCAACGTAAGCCCTAGTGGCAAGGTTTTACGTAAGAAGTTTCAAATTATCAGTGATATTTTGTAGATCAATAATGAAGAAAATCATAATGGATGGACAAAATTCACAAAGTATAAGCTGACATTAGGTCATCATTCTTAAGATGAACAGTAACAAAGAAGCATTAAAGGACTTAGATATATACATATAGGATAAGAAACAAGAGTAAGCTGGAATTTGGTAACAGACCTCCGCAATGATAAGTCGATGTAAGAATTATGATATTGTATGACTTAAAGCTAATGACGCCCAGAGGGACAACTTGACATAATTTTGTATATGTTCCCAAAGTGAAGCCTAGAGATTGGCTAAAAGCTGGAGGAAAGAGAAGAGAAGAGTCTGCATAAGTGCACATACAAGGTTAGAGTCGTACAGGCTGCATGATAGAAGGTAGCAACAGTCACGAGATTGAAGGATTCCAACTACAAGTCGTGATGTGAGAAAGAGGCCTAAAAAGGGGAATACCTTGGCCTTTGGGATTCATTCACAAAACACTTGCCTAGATGGCAAGAGGAGTACTAAAGTATTTGCATGAGCTATGGATTATGAGAATGATAAGTGCATCAGTCAATATTCGAGGATGAATGTTCCAAAGGGGAGAATGATGTTACACCCCATATTTATGTGCGTGAAAGTATGCCATATAATTTGATGCAATCTCGGAAATGAGATGTTGTATCCCGCATTTTTGTACATTAAAGTTTCATCATAAGTTAATCGACGTAAGCTCGGGAATGAGATTATTTTGAGATTATAAATATTATGCTATGTTAAACAAGGGATAAGTAAATTCTTGAAGGTGAAAGGGTAAGCAAATCGAAGAAAATGAGTTTCATCGAAAGTTGTCATTTTGGAGAAAAAGTACGGTCCGAGCTATAATACCCGGTATTTATGGACTAGTACCATGCAAGGTACCACATGACCATGATAGTAAGGTGTATAAAGTATGTTAAAAGTGAGTAGTATTTTAAGTAATTTGAGATAATTCTTAATTATGTGAATAATTAGTTAATTATTGAATTAGTGGGAAGTTACCAAGTTAATTAAGAAATTGGTAATTAATAATAATTTGGATAAGTGTTAAGCATTATGTGGTAGCCATGAAAATCCCATATGATGACAATTCATTTATATGCTAGGTGGCATGTTTAGTAGAATGGGTGGCTTACAAGGATTACTATGTAGTAACTAAGAGGAATTGCATAAATCTGCAAAAAGAGCTTACAGGCAAAGCTTCACTTTCTGAGACTCCTAATTAATCACAAAGAAACATGAACTAATTCAGCCCTGTGACAGATTTTGGGCAAAATTTTCATACAAAGTTACATTGCGTAATAGCAACGAGATTTTGCGATTCTAAGGGAGTACGATGCAACCTTTTCCAAGAATATCATACGGATTTTTCCCTACTCCAGGTATATTAAGGATAAGTCCTTCCTTCATTTTGGCATGACCCCGTAATTACATAAGTTTGATAACGAGTCATAAAGAAAAAATTATATCCTGGAATTTACGCATATTTTCCTAGTTTTGTAAGTTACAATATTCTCATTATCGAGATTTCATATCCAATTGAGTATTTCCTTCTTCCAGTCAAGAGAGAATAGAGTCTATATATATAGTATTACAGTATTTTCATTACCATCGAGCTATAATCGATGGACAGGACCTTATTGGGCAACCTTTGATCAGATGGTAAGTTATATATCGAGCCTATTGTGGCCGAGAGCCTATGAGCGAGCCCAGTTGGTCGAGATACAGAGCCTAGTATGGCAGAACAATTATATATATATATATATATATATATATATATATATATATATATATATATATATATATATATATATATATATATATATATATATATATATATATATATATTTACTGAGCCTCATAAGGCCAGAAAACTATTTTACTTACTATATTGAGAGAGTTGAGTCAGTATTAGCAGGTGAGCATATATTCAGATTTTCTTTGACTCCCGGTTACTTCCACTTATTATATTATCAATTCAGTTTCAGATTTCAGTATATTGCCTTACATACTCGGTACATTATTTCATACTGACGTCCCTTTCTGGGGGCGCTGCATTTCATGTGTGTAGGTTCAGACAGACAAACAGGTAGACCTCCTCATTAAGTGTTGCTCGAGTTTAGTTTGATCAGTAAGCTCCATGCCTTTCAGAGTTGCCAGGTCTAGAGCTTTATGTACATATTGTGTATATATGTATATATGATATAAGTAGGTCGGGGAGCTATTCCGGTCACAGTGTATCCATCAGTAGAGGCTTGTAGACATATCCTATTAGTTAGTGTAGTATGTTGGGCTTGTAGGCCTTGTATGTATATTGGGTTGGTTTGTTAGCTGCAATAATTATGACGGTCGTGTTGGCCCAGCTTTATATTAATATTTAGTCAGCATTTGAAGTTATCTTACAATGTGGCCCACGGCCAAAGTATGATATTATAAGTCCAGAGTCCCTTAGTCGCAAGTTGGTATGCAAGGATAGGTGAGGCACCGAGTGCCGGTCTCGCCCCAGGTTCGGGGTGTGACAATAACATAATCCTTATAATTTCCAAATAATCTTTTCCTTGGACTGATGTCAATTACCTTATAACAAATTCAACGTACAATCCTACAGGGTGCAACATCATAGTAATTTAATCATGTGAAACGTAACATCATCGTAATGTTGCGGGGCATAACATCATCCCCCCTTTTGAAACATTCGCCCTTGAACCTTAATACTCTCCTTTCCATTTATTCAGTTATCCTGTGAATAAATCCAAAGTCCAGGGCATTCCCCCGTTTAGGCCTCTTTCCCATGCCATGACTTGTGATCGAATCCCTTCTAATCTCGTAACTGTTGCTACCTTCTATCATGCAGTGACTACGAAATTCTTCTCTACTTTTCCTTCATCTTTTAGCCAATCTCTAGGCCTTACATTGTAAACATATACAAGCCTTAATAGGATGCCTCTTTGGGCATCTATAGGTGTACTGAAGTTCTTTGCTCGGTACTTTGTAAAACTTGCGAATCTGGCTATATCTTATTTCATAGACATGGTTATCTATTTGTATGACTTTAAAACATATATGTAGGTCATACTTTACCATAATTCTTACTTCGATTTATCGTTACCAAGGTCTGCAACCAACTCCAGGTTACTCTCATTGCTTATCCTTAAGACTGATGGTCTAATCTCATCTCATACTATTGAAATTTTATCCATCTATTGTTGATTCATCATCTACCATTGATAACTTGATATTTTATGTAACACCACCGCTAGGGCTCGCGTCTCATTGGGGACATCTGGAGTAATTAGATTGGTCCACCTAGGGGTGACTCTATACTTCCATAACCATACTTTATAGCATCCCAATGTGACTCATATTATATGGATATTTTAGTCCCTTACAATTCATGAAATCCCCCTCCCCCATTTTGAATTATTATTCAAGCGAAGGCCCAAACGTCATCCTTTATTTATCACAATTATACCCTCATTCTGCTACTAGGGCAGCATTCTATCTCTTCTAAATGCTACTAGTCTTAGACTCCTTTGAGTTCATTCAGGCTATATTGAGCTTTCTATAACTTAGAGGAACCATCATCTCTTTTGTTTTCACGGGCTTAATCCCGAAGACTTATCCATTTTTGTCACCTTCTCCCTTGCCTTCTTCTTATCCTTACTCTTGTCTTTCTAAAACCTTGTCGTTCTATCATACTTTATCTTGCGATCGATTCCCTTATGCTTTTCTAGAACATCAAGCGAGACATCGTATCATCTCTAACTCTTCTTTTACTCTCTGATTAGACCTTTCGGTACCTAGAAACCATAGTCTGGAAGGTATGCTACTGATGACGCTGAAATCATCCCTGGATACTGAATCCCAGCGCTTCTAGTCTTTTACCTGAAGTATGGACCACTCTCATCCTTCTATACTTGAGTATTTCGTACGTTGTTCACTTTTACCTTACTTACTTTAAAATATTACCTTACATTCTTCTATCTTTCTTTCATAACCCCCTTCCACATAGTTATAAATCACATCCACCATTTGAAACTCTATTATAATACTTGCACCTTTGGTGCCTATGCAATCCGGTGGGAGCTCCATACTGACTTCTTATGAGGCTGGTACTTCTTCTAACTGGATTTATCGTAGAGCCGTTATAGAATATAGTTGTTTTTCTATCTCTCTTGCACCTCTAATATTAAGAGTGATTCTGCTATGTTCTCAATCATAATTCCTATAACTTCTGGGGTCCAATAATCGGATTCCTTATTTACTTCGTCGATGTAAGTCTTTAGTTTCCTCCTTCTTTTGATCGGCTTTATGTCGGCTTAAGTTATCTTCCGATCTGTGGTTCATGGTATTAGTTATTTTGTTTGGCCTTTCATGGGCGCTGATGAATATTCATGATACAATCCTTTAACAATTTAATCTCTCATCTAAGAACTGGGCTCAATTCTTTATTTTAACGTATACCAGAATATTCTATGGTTGTATATGCTGCATGCATAAAACTCCGAACCCTTAAGTGCGTTCATAACGTAACCCACTTTGGATCATTGATCGAATAATTTCTTTCGTTCCATCTTAGCTTTTTTTCAACGTAAGCTATTGCTTTTCCTAGTCTTTCTGTCCCCTTGTTGCATCCATACTTAGCTTATCTTAGTGCCCACATAAGCTAGAGTTTTAATACAACTCATATGATCTCGATTATTACTTTTAATTTTACTTCCCGTTCATTAGCCACATTAGGTACCACTTTCCTTTGGAGTGCTTACAATGTTGTTGTGAGACTGTGGTTACACGACCATTTCCTCTTTAGGTCGTTGTGCTTAGGTTGAAGCCTTCAAACTTATTTCCTCAGCTAGTCTTTCATTGTAGTACTTAGGGATAACCCTTGACTCTCATAAAGTTGTGAGCTTATTACAGACCTTTTTTTATGTCCTTCCTTGCTTATAATCATCCGTAGTTTCTTACCTCCGTGCCCTTGTGCTTGTAGGGTTGCTTCTGAACTGATATTTTGACTGCCTTCCCTGTAACATTCATACGGTACCTTTAACTACCCCGACTCCTATTTGAATATATCTCAAGTATTATAATGACATTACTGCGAGGCTGAATTCTCCATGTTTGGGTTGACTACATTTATCTTGCATGATCTGCTGATTTGTCTGTAACTTCTAGTCTAGTATGACTAGGCTCTTCCTGAATCAACTAACAACTACTTGTCGGCCCATTCTCATATCCATATTCCGCGTAATCTTTCTTGGGTTATTTCCTTGTCTTAACTTACCTCACGTTATGGCTCCTTATCTATCAATAACATCTCGAGCAGGAACCCTTACTTCCTCTCCTTGATGTCGTGTTTGCATAATGTTCTTGGAATCATAGCATATCTGTAACATTTGGATAAGTGAAATCTCATCCCTTTCTTATTTATATCGCATTCTGCCTTTATCATTCCATATTCCGCCCTTTAGGGGAGTACTAAGACTTGGAGCTATGACGACCTGCCTATAGATATTTTTCCTCTTCATCTTTGGCGTCCTTTCACATCATCAATGACCCTTACTCTCCTTGCGGTAATCCTTCTGTACCAAGGATAAAAAAATTCCTCACTCGCGATGGTGACACTTAGTATAACTGGCATATACAGTCCCGTAAGCTTAACTTTTCTCATATTGCTTGCTTTAGGGAAACGTCTCCCTGAATGACCATTTTCTGAATTCATCATGGATCTTCTTCTGTTTTCCATTCTATTGTTTCCGGAATGCAATATGAACTTCTCATGTTGCTGAAGATTATCAAATCGCTCAGTTCCTAATTCATGTTTAGTTTACCTTGTTCACCAGTCCATATTGATTTCTATTACTCTGGGGTCTATCTTTACCTTCTTTAAATCACGTTAGAGTCGCGCACTTATTTCTCGAAATGAGGATGTGACTGTATGGCCTATATTCTTTTGTAGTCTTAAGGCCCATCACCTCTCGTCTCTTTCTTCATTGACGATAGAATCTGTAATACTATCATCTTTTGACCTATCATTGTCATCCATGTATCATATCTTACTCTTAATGCTTCATTAGCTCTCTTCTTATCTTCTGCTAACATTTCTGTCTATCACTTTATTTTGTAAATTTCAACAAGACATTCTTTTGCTTTTAGCTCCCCTTTACTCCATCCACTGGCTCTTCGGGTTGCCTAGCATTATCTCTATACTATGGACAGGAGCCATACTAAGATAATATTTATCCTTTCCAGGCCTCCAGTGCCTATTTTTGTAGCACTCATATCTAGCTGTACTATTTTAGAGTGCTCCATTTGGGACTCTCACAAGGAGACCTATTAGCACATTTGCAATATCCTTCGGAAATGTCAACTAATGTAAACAATCAATTCACCATTTTGGGTTTACTCTAACCCCAGCCGGATCCTGATATCCCGTCCTTTTCTTAATCTACACCTGTTAGCCCCTAATAGGGAATAATTGAGATGGGTGTGGCCAATTATACATACCTCTATTATTGTTTATGGTAACTCACAATGCTTATATTTTTCTGCCGGAACTGTAATACTGATAATCTTCATTAACTAGGTGCCTCGTACCCTTCTTCACCTTGCTTCTTTTACTTGCTGAAACTTGTGTTTCCCTCCTTAATCCTTTTTACCGTAAGAGTGAATAGGCATTCTTGCCTTAGGGATCCTTATCAAGAAGTTTACACATCTTAGTATACACATGATTTGTTGAATACCTCATATTTATCCATCATAAGCATGATGCAAAAATTGAGTTCCTCTGACTCAACTCTTCCACAACTATATCTCTTACCAACCGTCTTTCTGATGTAGGCATCGTCGTATTATGAATAAGATAGAGTTAGGAAATTGAGTTCTTACAATTGAGCTCTATGACACGATCTAGAGTAAGAAGAAAGAGTGACAGTCCTAAATGCCTGTAGCCTCCTTCTTATAAGTGTGGTGCACAACACACTCATAAATAAGACTCTACTAGACACGGCTTGTAGACTCCCTAGGATAGAACTTCTCTAATACCACTTATGTCACGACTCAAACCGATGGGTAGCGACGGGCACCCCGTACCTTACTCAACCGAGTACCAACATAACGTATCTTTTCATGTCATACTATCATAGATAGTTGATCTGGAAGGTTGCTCTGAGATAAGTAGAATGCAACATGTGATACAAACTTATACATAAAACATACGGGCCTAAAAGACCAAAATAACCACTCGTATACTGAAGATAGGCCGACAAGGCCATACAATCTTTTACGTACATGACATCTGTCTACGAGACTCTAAGGATACATAATAGTTATACATGTCGGGATAGAGCCCCACCATACAAAAAAATACACATCTAACTCATATTGACCAAACAAGCAACTCTGGAGCAAATGGAGTGCACCAACATCTTTCGATGAACTGATCACCTACTTGGAGGACTCTCGACCTGTCTATCGGAACCTGCGGGCATGAAATGCAGCATCCCCAAGCAAAAGGGACGAGCACAAATAATGTACCGAGTATGTAAGGCACATAAATAAGTACATAACAGGCATGGAAGAAAGATAGAGTACATGACTCAACCTGTAAGTCTGGATAACTCTGTAAATTAGGAAATAATTATAGTGTCATGCATATGCGTATGAATGTCATGTCGTGCATAAGTAAATGTTTCATAACTTCATCAGGCCTCTGAGGGCATCCCATTATATCATCTCGGCCACTGTGGGCAAAATCATCAACGTATACCAGTTGATCAGGTGGTGGTACGTATATAACTCCATAGCCTTTCCCATATCCCATATACATATATGACGCCATCTGGTCATGGGTCAATGTGCATGTATAAATGCATGAAATGCATATGAAATACGTTAATAAAATCTCTCGGTACGTCATAATACCATTATGTCTCTGATTAATATCATGAAATAAACTTTACCAACTTACGTATTTTTGAGACCCATCAATGGATGATAAAATAATAATACATATATGAATTCAAGAACATAGACATCTCTAATACTTCTATGAATAGATTCACTTATGAAATTTGTGCATTGCTCATTTCATTCGTGTCGTATAGATCATGCTAAAAAGAAAGAAGGGATAGCCTTAACATACCTGGAGTAGGAAAAATTTGTATGATATTTTTGGAAAAGATTGCACTGTACTCCTTTAGAACCATAAATCTTATGTTGCTAATGTGTAAATAATTGTCATTGAAATTGTTGAAACTTGTAGGTATTCTAGCATCCTGTTGTAGTATTCCTTTGTAGGAATTTTTAAGCATTTCACGTTTCTAATGGAAAAGCTCATGCCTGAATTGTAGTCTTGGTATTTAAGATCCTAGAAATTAGTTGTCTTGAGATTAATACACTATGTTGCCATCTAATCCAAATTGAGTTGTCTTGAGATTAATACATTATGTTTCCACCTAATCCAAATTGATCAAGAGTCATTTGGTGGATTAATGTCTTACTGCTACGTGGGGAGTGGGGAGTGGGGAGTATTTTAATATTATCCCATAACCAATTAATTAATTAGGTGATATTCCATTACCCGGTAATTAACCAATTTTCCGCATAATTAAGAATTATCTCAAATTACTTAAAATTCTACTTATTTTTAATATCCTTTTATATATCATACTACCATGATGATATGGTACCATGTATGATACTAATCCATAAATATTGAATATTAATGCTCGGCCCGAATTTTATCCCAACATGCCAAATTTGGACGAATATTCATTTTCTTTGACTTGCTTCCCTCTCACCTTCACGAATTTACTCATCACTTGTGAAATAGCATAATCCTTATAATTTCCAAATAATATTTTCCTTGGACTGGTGTCAATTACCTTACGACAAATTCAACGTACAATACTACAAGGTGTAATGTCGTAGTAATTTAATACTGCGAAGCGTAACATCATCGTAATGTTACGGGGCATAACAGTTCACAAGGAATAACTACCATAAGGAATGCTAGGCATAATAAAAACATCTCAACAAGTAAGTAAATAACATGTAACAATAGTCTCACAATGTACGGTTCAACAACCAAGAAACTAACACGAGTCAAATAATTCCAAATAAGGGCAAGTCCACTAAGGCATAGGATTTCTAAGCTTCTTTTAAGCTTGGATAATTACAGGAGAGATACAGCAAATTCAAATAAAGGTAGGCAACGAGAAGATCAGCATAACCTCAATTAAGGGAGAACAATTACAAAAGGGATAGCTAAAACTTCAAATAAAGGTAAGCAGTTATGGAAAAAATAACATGGCAATGTAAGAGATAACCGTTTCAATTAAGGCACATATGGATCAAGTAAACATGAGAGTGGATCATGAAGCAACTGATTCTAATTAAGCAGCTAAAGGTGAAGCTAGTAACTAACGAAACATAATCATAACAAGAATAATTGCATATTGATTGAATACACGGACCTTGGAACCTTAAAAGGCCAATTTCCACAAATAAGTTCGAGCATGTACTCATCACCTCGCGTACACGGACTACAATCAACATAGAAGATTCAAATCCTAAGGGGTAGTTCACCCACACAAGATTAGGCAAGATTCTTACCTCGAAGAAGACAAACTGATACTCAAAAATGAACTTCTCGGGTGAAATGACCTCCGGACGGCTCAAATTTAACCAAAGTAACTTCAAAGCACAAATAAAACTCATAAGAAACTATTCCGGATCATAAAGTCTCAATCTTTATGAAAATCTAAAAATCGATCCCAAAAGTTGACCCCCATGCCTACACCTCAGAACCCGAAAAATTTCACAAATCCGAACACCTATTCCGATACGAGTTCAACTATACTAAAATTATCAAATTCCGATACCATTTCGTTCCTCAAATCATGATTTTTAATTTTAAAAACATTCTTCAAAAACCAACATTTTCCTCAACTCAAAACACAAATTAGATGACAAAAATGAAGATGATATCATGGAATATATTAAGTTTTAGGTGAAGAACACTTACCCAATCGTTTAACTTGAAAACCCCACAAAGAATCTCCCAAAACCGAAGTCTAAAACTCAAAATATGAAGAAAATAGCCAAACCCTCGACTTAAATGTTTATGCTAGGATTTCCGCATCTGCGGACAATCAATCGCATCTGCGCAGCCGCATTTCTGAGAAAGAGTTCGCACCTGCGAACTTAACTTACCAGGCCCAGGTCCGCATCTGCAGACGACATAGCGCATATGCAGCGTCGCAGAAGCGATGATAGAAGCGCAGAAGCGGACTCCTTCGTAGATGCGATCACAGAACCGCAGAAGCAACTGTCGCACCTGCGTGCCAGCATCCGTAGAAGCGGGTTAGCTCCCAGACCTCAAAGATCGCAGAAGCGACCAGGCTCATGCGGAAGCGGAGCCGCACCTACGCTCCAAAGTGTCGCAGGTGCCGAGACACCAGAAGCAGACCTGATCAAAACTATGAAAAACATCTGAAACTAGACTGAAACATGACTGGCCCCCGAGACCCTGTCCAAGCATACCAACAAGTTCTATAATGTTACACGGACTCGCTCGGGGCCTCAAATCACATCAAACAATGAAGAAACTATGAATCGCACCATGAAGCGAATTTATACACTTCCAAATCTTCCAACTGTCAAAACTCGTGCCGAAACCTATCAAACCAAACAGGAATGACGTCAAATTTTGCAGACAAGTCCCAAATAACATAATGGAGCTGTTCCAACTCTCGGAATCGCATTCCGACCTCGATATCACCAAAGTCAACTATTGGTCAACCTCTCCACTTTCCAAACTTCAACTTTAGCCGAAATGCTTCAAATCACCCTACGGACCTCCAAAATCAAATCTGGACACACGCCTAAGTCCAAAATGACCATATGAAGCTTCTCAAGATCAAATTCCACCGAACGGAACGTAAATTCTCAAAACGACCGATCGGGTCGTTACATTCTCCCTCTCTTAAACAAGCATTCGTCCTCGAACGTGCCAAGAATCGCCTCGAAGTCTTCAAATCATTGAATGCATACCTCCAACATACAGCCGTCCAATCCACATAAGCCTGATGACACCACCTCAATTGTATTTTAGCCTTTCTACCAACACCGATAAGCCTTAGAGTCAAAATTCTCACCTTCCTTTCATTTCCAAAAGACCTGATTTTAAATCCATACCAGGTATCAACATCAAACAGCTTCAAGAACTCATACCCATACCTACAAGGTACGACCACACAACATAACACACCACACATAGGCCCACAATAACACTTCTGATCACAATAGCTGCCCGTAATCTAAACCAGCACCAGCAATTAGCCTCATATCCACTAGGAACCCATTTCAAACCTCCACAATCTTGATAATGATGCAAGAACCACGAAGATCTAATAACTATACACCCTAATCAACAAATCACAACTAACACCACCGGCACACACCCCGCAAGCTAAAACTCAGGAAGCACAAAATGAAAATGACTGAATATGTAAAGAGAAACACATAAGATAAATATCAAACAAGCCCGACAGGAACAACTCTTTATCAGTACCATATTAAAAATAAATTTAAATAGGAAAAATCAAGGAACATGAACAATCATAAGGATCTCATCCTGGTATAACTCTCTAGCGCGGCACGTAGCCCGACTCAAACATATCAAATCACATGAAATCGCGAGGGTCTCACCTTCAACTCTAAATCACAGGTCAAATAAACATCATACTAATTGAAATCTTCCACTAACTCAGTTCTTCCAATAAAATCACAACACTTACTGAACTCTCACCCTGGTAGAGTAGCAAATCACAAATCGTAACCAAGAATACTCAGGAATCTCACCAAAACTTACCATAATGAACAACAGGGACTCACTTCTAGTCTCACCACTCTCAATGATGAATAAAAACAATGATAGACACGTGTTACCACTCATAGAATCTCCCCAACAGGGGAAAACACATAAACAGAGTGCAAATCATGAAACTCACCCATAAATGAAACAACAAATAAGGGAACTCGTCCCGATAAGAAGAGCCTAAATGAAATACGAATGGTGCCCCTCTGTAACAAATAAAAAACATATATGTACATCATCGGTACAACGACCTCTAGCCTACTATATGAAGCATATCAACGGGCCAGGACTCCCCCTCTTGGGCCCCCTACTCGCCTGAATACCTTGTTGTGACACATCTTCTGGGATAATCTATCACCATGTGGCTGGTATCTCCACACTCAAAGCAACCTCTTTGCTGACGTGGCTGTGGAAACAGTGTCGTATGAGTACCCTGAAATCCATGAGCACCTGAAATACTATGTGAAGCCGGAAGTGTAAACTGAACTGGCTGACCCCCAAAACCTCTACCATTTTGTACCCTGCCTCCAAAATAAGGACCAGTAGATCTCTCCAGCCTATGAGGCCTCGTCGCCTCCCTATTCTCTCTTTCCTAGCCTCGATTGTCCTCTCTCTCAAATCTCGCATGTCCTCTCTTTCCTGATCCCACATGCCTCTACTCGCGAGCGATCCCTACCACCTGCTGAAACAAAATATCTGACTCTAACTCCCGAGCCATGCTGAACCGAATATCATGCTCGAGCCCCTCAATGAATCTACAGACATGCTCTCTAACTGTAGCAACCAAAGCAGGTGCATGTTTGGCCAAATCACTGAACCTGACAGCATACTCTGATACTGACATACTGCCCTGGCATAGCTGCTCAAACTCCGTACGCCATGCATATCGAAGGGAATGAGGTACAAACTCTCTCTAGAACATCTCTGAAAACTCGTATGCCTGCCACCATTGATAGGTTGCTCCCTTGAGCTGGAACATAATAAAAGAAACCCCGCTCATCTGGACAATAGCGATAGTACGAAGAATGCGGTGACAGTCCTGTAGGAAACTCTGGGCATCATTTGTCGCCAATCAACTGAAGGTAGGAGGGTGGTACTTCTTGTACCTATCAGTTCTAAGTTGTTCTTCCTCATAGGCTGATGTCCTAACCACAAGATGACTTGGAACCATAGGTTGTGTCGCCATGACACTAGGTTGTGTCGCCATGACACTTGGAACCTGACCAACACGAACTCGCTGCTCTGGAGTGTGGGCGGTGGGAGTCTGAGCTCCTCTCCAGTCTGTGAAGTAGCTGGTGCACCCGGAATCAATCCCGCCTGAGTCAATGTACCAAACATACTTAGGAATTATGCTAAGGTCTCCTAAAGTCCGGGGGTAACATCAGGCACCTTAGGTACTTACCCCCCCCCCAATTGGAACTACTAGCGGTTCCTCAACTGCTATTCTTGTAGGTGCCCTAGCTGCGGCACGTGCTCCTCGTCAGCCTCTGCCTCTACCCATAACGCATCTGCTTTAGGGGTAACATCATCAGGAACTACAGCTCGTGTCGTCACCATCTATGAGAGAATGGAGTAATAAAAGTTCAAACTTCGATATCAATGAACTCGCATGATAGGAATGAAGGAAGTGAAATTGTCCTAATAGTTTCGTAGCCTCTCGAAGATAAGTACAGACGGCTCTGTAATGATCTGCAGGACTCTACTGAAATCGCTTATGACTCATAGCACCTATGAACCTAGATCTCTGATACCAACTTGTCACGGCTAAATTTCCCCTCCGTTGGGTATCGTGATGGAACCTAATCTTAAGGACTAGGTAAGCCTAACATTAATGAATAACAAAAATAATAAATAACATCTAATACTTTCTGAAATGAAACTCTCTATACAATATAAAATTTTCCAAAACCGGTAGTCCAAGTCATAAGCTCTACGGAGTTTGCTACAACTTCTAAATACAACTATTTGGAAATAGGTAAAAACAGTATGAATAAAAAATAGGTAGGTGACTATGAAGCCTGCGAACGCAGCAGCAGGTTTACCTTGAGTCTCCACAGCAAAAATTTGCACTGCTAGCTAATGATCAACTGGCTTCGCAATATCTGGATCTACACAAGAAATGTAGTATGAGTACATCACAGCAATACCCAGCAAGTATCAAGAATAACCTCAATGGAGTAGTGACGAGGAGAAGTCAAGACACCCACTGGACTAAACAACCTGAACATATATGAATATAGGAACAACAGAGTATGATATCTACATGAAGACTACGCGGTATTACTAACAATACAGTAATTTCAATAAGAAAGAAAGACAATAAGTATCAGCAGAATACCTAAATAATGACACAAGAGGATGAACGTAAATAAATCCAAAATCTGAAATCACAGATATAGAAAGGGCAAGTAATAACTCAACAAAATTGACCATATTCACATTAGGTTTTAGTCAATAAACTCCACAAGATACCGAACCACGGGCTAATCATAACTCACGGGTCCCAATACTTGAACCCTAACTTTTGGCATCATGTGCCCTCATCTCAGCTAATAACTGCATGGACAACTCATGTGGAAAATAGTCATTCTCACATAGAAGGCGAGTGAACAAGGGTATGCATCTATACTCAACAGTACCTGGGAAATCCCTTAACCGATAAGAGTGTTCAACTACAATTGTGCAAGTGTCCTAACATAGTTCAACCAGCTAATAAGCATAAGAAAGAGGAACGGGCAACACGTAGAATGTTTTCTCACAACTTCCACAAGATAAAGCTCACACATGTAAGTATACTACTACACAATATCAACAACAAGAATGCCCCTAGGACATCATAATGCATCACAACTCAATCCTTTACATAACACACCTTGTCTCATCACGTGTGCAATAATAAAGTAAATGCCCGCCTTGTCTCGCCACACATGCATAATAATGTCCCCACCTTGTCACACCACATGCTCAACCNCCCCCCCCCCCCCCCCCCCACACACGCACACATATAATGCACATATATTTCGCCTTGTCACGCCGCATGTGCAAATATCAATAGTAACAATAGCAACACAGAAACCTCGTGCATCACAACAACAAGTACAACAACAACAATGACAATAATACAAAGTACGGTAAGTAAATAAACTCAAGAACCTTTGATCTCAAGAAACAGTAGAACTAGATCACAAGGAATAACCACCATAAGGAACACTAGCCATAAAAAGAACAACTCAACAAGGAACATGAGAGATACAACCAATTCAAATAAAGGTAGGCAGCGAGAAGATCACCATAACCTCAATTAAGGGATAACAATTACAAAAGTAATAACTACAACTTCAAATAAAGGTAAGTAGTCAGGGAAAAGATAACATGGAAATATAAGAGATAACAGTTTCAATTAAGGCACGTATGAATCAAGTATGAATAAGAGTGGATAATGAAGAAACTAATTCTAATTAAGCAGGTAAAGGTGAAGCTACTAATTAAGGAAACGTAATCATAACAAGAACAATTGCATATTCAATGAATACAAGGACCTAGGAACCCTAAAAGGCCAATTTCCACAAATAAGTCGGAGCACGTACTCGTCACCTCACGTACACGGACTACAATCAACATATAAGACTCAAATCCTAAGGAGTAGTCCCCCTCCCCACAAGGTTATGTAAGATACTTACCTCGAATAAGACAAACTGATACTCAGAAATGAACTTCTCGGGTGAAATGACCTCCGGACGGCTCAAATCTAACCAACGTAACTTCAAAGCACAAATAAAACTCCTAAGAAACTATTCCGGATCATAAAGTCTCAATATTTATCAAAATCTAAAAATCGATCCCAAAAGTCGACCCCCGAGCCCGCACCTCGTACCGACAAATTTCATAAAACCCGAACACCATTCTGATACGAGTTCAACCTTACTAAACTTATCAAATTCCGATACCATTTCTTCCCTAAAATCATGATTTTTTATTTTGAAAATTTTCTTTAGAAAGCAACATTTTCCTCAACTCAAAACACGAATTAAATGACAAAAATGAAGATGAAATCATGGAATATATTAAATTCTAGGTGAAGAACATTTACCAAATCGTTTAGCTTGAAAAAACCCACAAGGAAGCTCCCAAAACCGAAGTCTAAAACCCAAAATGAAAAAAATGGCCAAACCCTCGACTTAAATGTTTATGACAGTATTTCCGCATCTACGGACAAACAATTACATCTGCGCAACCACATTTGCACGAAAGAGTTCGCATCTGCGAGCTTCACTTCCCAGGCCCAGAACCACAGAAGCGACCGTCGCACCTGCGTGCCAGCATCTGTAGATGCGCGCTAGCTCCCAGACCTCTATCGCAGAAGCGACCAGGCTCACGCAGAAGCGGAGCCGCACCGCCCACACCTGAGCCATATAAGTGGAGCCGCACCTATGCTCCAAAGCATCGGAGGTGCGAGACACTAGAAACAGACCAGATCAAAATTATGAAAAATATCTTAAACTCGGCTGAAACACGTCCGGTACCCCCGGGACCCGTCCAAGCATACCAACAAGTTCTATAACCTAACACGGACTCGCTCATGGCCTCAAATCACATCAAACAACTACAAAACTACAAATCGCACCATGAAGCAAATTTATGAACTTCCAAATCATCCAACTTCCAAAACTTATGCCAAAACCTATCAAACCAACCAGGAATGATGTCAAATTTTGCAGACAAGTCCCAAATAACATAACGCATTCTGATCCCGATATCACCAAAGTCAACTATTGGTCAACTCTCCATTTTCCAAACTTCAACTTTTGCCGAAATGCTTCAAATCACCATACGGACTTCCAATACAAAATCCGGATGCGTGCCTAGGTCCAAAATCACCATACGAAGCTGCTCAAGATCAAATGTCACCGAACGGAACTTTAAATTCTCAAAACAACCAGCCGTGTCGTTACATTCCTACATCTGACCTAACTTTTTTTTTCTTTCATCATTCTTTCTTTTTCTTTGTCTTTTTTATTTCCTTTTTTTCTCATTTTTTCTTTCTTCTATTTTTTTATTTTTTATTTTGTTTTCAAAACAAGTTTCCCCAGCTTTTATTTTTTAGGGGCCTGGATTTTTCAATTCATATATTTTTTTAACTTTTAACTCTAAACTTTATTCCAAAAGAGGGTGGTCAAATAAAACAACACAGGCTCAAAAGGGGTAGCGAATGATATAAAGTATTTGCATAGCAGAATAAGGGCCTGCTAGCCTTCAGAATGCCAATCACGGTATCCTTGCGCAATCACAGCATAGGTGAACATGTTTGCCTTCTTGGCGTGTCGTGGTTGAAAGACACTTTCCATCCATTAATCTCAAACTTTCCAAAAAACTTCAATTGATTCTTCCTCAAACCCAACCTTCACAATGATTTGAAGGTAAAGATCATGAATCTCCACGGGTATGACTATTCTAGTTCCAGATGAATTGTACTCAAGCTTAATTCAAAAGTGTTTTGACTATGTATTCATCATCAAAAGTGTCTTGTTCTCAATTAACCAGTTCAAGGCTAGATCAAATTTATAAAAGCTGGCCGAAAATTCCACATGCATGTCATGTCATTGAAACCAACATAAAAAGAACTGTACAAAAGAAAAACAAAAATGAAACGCTATCAGGAATAATGAAAAACAGGAAATTGTATTTCATTGAAAATAAAAGGATAAAAGAGTTTGAACATCAAGATAAGAGAAAAATAAAAATTTGGATTACAACCCTAGGATAACCTAGATAACATAAAGGAAAACAAAGTAAACTACCAAAACTCCTTCCGGGTGGAGAGAGGAGTAGCTTCCCAATTGCTAAGCTTAACATTTGGCCCAACGAGCTGCACATCTACGTTACTGGAACCTTCCCCAATTTACACCATATTAACCTCATCAAAAAGACTCTGGAACCTCCGGATTAGCTCTTCATCAACGTCCACCACAGGTTTCAGGATTGATGATATCGGTCGCTTTGCGGCCCCTAGCTTGACAAATGACTTGGAAATGTGTGGAACATGCTTGAGGAGTGACCATACCTTCTGTTTTGATTTTTTAACCCTTTTCACGTCCTTCTCTGTGGGCGTAAATCCCAAACAAAATGTACCAAGATTTCCCCATGGACAAACTAGATGCACAACACCCTATAAAGATGAACCTATACCTTTACCTAGCACAAAACCATTCTTCAACATTTCATTTGCCGCCATTACAGATATAGAGGATAGCTTCAGACTTGGAATGCGTTCTCCCTCAGGAAACTTCTCAACATACACTGTTTCAAAAGTTTGGTAGACCCAAGGCTCTTTATCATCTTCAGCTTTAATAAATGGAACAATTGTGTCATTGTAAGCAGATAAGTTCTCATCAGTGTGCACAACTATTTCCTTCATGTCCCATTCGAACTTTACCATTTGATGCAAAGAAGACAGGATTGCCTTAGCAACATGTATCTAGGGCCTGCCCAACAACAAGTTGTAGGAGATAGCCACATCTAGCTCTTGGAACTCCATAGTGAACTCAACTGGCCTTATCGAAAATTTGAGCATTATATCACCGACATAATCTTTCCCTCCTCCATCAAAACCTCAAATGCATACATTGTTCATGTGGATTCTTTTAGTGTCAATCTTCAACTTTTTCAAAGTGGAAAGAGGGTAGATATTTTCACTAGAGCCCTTATCAACCAATACCCTTGAGACAACAAAATCCTAGCATTTCACCATGAGATAAAGAGCTCGGCTGTGTTCTATACCCTCCATAGGAAGTTCATCATCTGAGAAAGTGATCTTGTTTTCTTCAAAGATCTTGTTAGCAATCATTGCCAAGTGATTCACCGTGATCTTATCATGAACATGTGCCTCATTCAAGATCTTCATCAGGGCTCTTTGGTGTTCATCTTAATGTATCAGCAAAGACAAAAGAGAGATCTGAGCTGGTGTTTTCCTAAACTGCTCCAATGGAATAGACTTGCACTTTCACATTTTTCTAGAACTCTTCAGCCTCTTCTTCAGTGATCGGCTTATTCACTGGGATTTGGATAACCTTGAATGGATTGGCTTTCCTCAATTCCTCTGGAGTAAAACATCTTCCAGAACGAGTCAGTTCTCCGGTTTCATTGACTTCTTCCTCTACTTTTTCCCTTTATATGTCATTATCACCTGTTTGTAGTTCCACGGGGCAACCTTTGCATCAACCATTGGCAACTGGGTTCCTAGCTTAATAATAAAAGGGGTAATATGATCCCTTTCCACGACTACGAAAGGCTTGTTCTAGATCCTTGGCATGACCACTTTCGGCTTTTCTTGACTTACTCCAACATCCTTCGGATGCCCTTTTACAACCAACATAGGTGGCTTCATGTTTAGCATTCTTAGCTTCTCCGTCACCCCTTCAACTGTCAAGGGAATTGCTTTAGTAAAATATGGAGCCTTAACCGAATTACTTTCACTAGAATGAATCATCATGACAGACTTGGAAGAATTCTTGGGCTCCCCATCCTTATGAACTATTTCAATCATATGTGCTTCAGCATGGTCTGGCAAAGTATTTTGGTTCATGTTTGGCGCATCCGGGATCTGGACTACAATTTGATTTATATCAATAAGCTCTTGGATCTCCCTCTTCAAATGCCAACACTTCTCTATGTCGTGCCTTGGGGCATCTGAAAAATATGCGCACCTCAGAGAATAATCAAGGTTCTTTGGGGGTGGATGTTGTATCTTTGCCTTAATCAGCCTCAACACGTCCAATTGCCTCAACCTTTGAAACAAATTGGCATAGGACTCTCTAAGAGGGGTGAAGGTTTCTTTCCGCTGCTGGCTTTCTCTCCTATAATCCGACCTTGGTAGAAAGTTTGGACCAGTAAGGTTTCGATAGGTTGTGTGGGGATAATGATTTTGTGGAGTTAGAGCACGCCATTGCGGGTAAGGAGGGGGTTGAGCATATGATTGTGCATGGTGAACATGGTATTAGGGTGGTCTGACTGAGTACTGAGGTTCTAATGGTGGAAAATAATGTTTGGATGGATTATATGGAGCTTGGGTGTAGGCTTGAGTTCGGGGTCGAGGCAGAGTGTACTGGTGAGGCAAACCCCTTGTGCCACGATATGGTCGAGAGACAACCATACCGACAACATCCTTCTTCTTTTTGCCTAACAGGTTTCATGTGCCACTTCGAATTGCTTGTGTGGTTGCTTTTATGGAAGAGTAGCTCATGATCTTGTTTTAATTGAGTCCCTCTTCCACCCTTCCTCCCATATTTACCACATCGTTGAAGGGCTTACATATGGCTGAGATCAAATGGCCAAACTAAGTAGGATCTAGGGATTGAAGAAAGTAATCGGTCATCATGTCTTCTTCCATCAGAGGATTGACCCGTGCATCTTGCTCTCTCCATCTGAAACCGTATTCCCTAAGACTTTCACTGGGCTTCTTTTCTACCTTGGTCAGGGATAGGCGATCTGTGACAATGTTTATATATCACTGAAAATGTTGAGCAAAGGCCTGAGCCAAATCGTCTCATGTGTACCACTTGATAGCGTCTTGGTTGGTGTACCATTCCAGAGCCGCCCTACTCAGACCCTGACTGAAATACGCCATCAATAATTTGTATTTCCCGCCGGCACTTCTCATCTTACTGCAAATGGGTCACAAGATCTCCATGACCATCGTATAGGTCAAACTTGGGCATCTTGAACCTAGCGAGCAGTTGGACGTCAGGGAACAAGCACAAGTCCTTGTAAGCCAAACTTACATGGCTTCCTATCCCTTGCATATTGCACAAAGATTGCTCTAAACTCTTCATTTTCCTGAATATCTCATCTTGCTCCACGTTCTTAGATAGTTTCTTTGTTTCAACAGGAGGCTCAAAGTGAGGGGTGTAACAATAAGGATCCAGGACCTTGAAGGTTTGTTATGGAGCATAGTATTAGGCATATGTAGCTTTTAACGCGGGTTCACTAGAAGATCGATGGAAGGTAGCTTGTAGAGGGGCTACAAAAACAGGAGTAGAAGTCGGAGCTAGGTATGAGGTTGTTTTGACTGGTGGAGCATGGAATGCTTGGGACGAGGTTCCAGGGTAGTTGTGGTAAGGGGAAAAGTCTGATGCATGTTGAGGGGAAAGATCAACAGTGTTGGAAAGTTGGGCTTGTGATAGTGGTAGGATAGAGGCAGGGTTTTCTGTATAGTTAGTGGGAAATAAAGGTGGAGGATGTCCCCTGATTGAAGACTGATACATTTCCTCCATTTGATGTTTCAACCTTTGGACCTCCTCTTTCAATTCAGATTCTGACTCCACAATCTCCCTCGATAGGTCAACAACTCCTGTGTCTGATTATTTGCTATTCATGATTGCTTTGTGATTTGACTTGGTGTTGTATTGATGAGTTGCCACAATGCCAACAAACTAACCTCCTAAATAGAACATGGCTAAACTGCACATCCAACAACCTTGTTAGTTTTGAGATGCTTAACATATAGGAAATCGCACGTTGGGATGCAATGCACCTAAACAACTAAATGCTTCTACCATGTATTTGAATGATTGCATGTTTCATCCCAGCCTTAACTGACCCTTTTTCAATCTGTACCTCTTTTCTTTCATTACTTCCTCCCTTTAATCACTCTTGATTTTCTCATTTTGTTTTTGTCGCTCTTTTATTTTTGGCACTCTCTTGTTATCTTTTTGTTTTTGTCACTCTTTTCTTTCTTTTTCACTCCATTTTTTCTCTTTTTCTTATTTTCACTCAATTAATTTTATGGCTATGAACAAATCCTATGGCGATTGCCTACGTATCATGACGCCGCATGGATCAGATCATTACGTAGTTAAGGAAAAAAATTCGAAATGAAAGAAAAGAATTTGTTTTTGGGTTTTTCGATATTTCATTTATAATGAAATAAAATCTTTTTGGGTTTTCCTACTACAAAGACTCAAAACTATTGATGACTAAAAAGAAACTTACAGAATCAAAACAGAACAACAAACGTACTTGACAAAGACGAACATACTCGAGAAAAAGTAAAATATAGACTCAAAAACTGAAAAATCATGAATACATAAGAGCATCCAATGCTATTCGGGGGCCTGCGGAACATCAATCGGTCTCGATGTGGGCCTGCGTGCTATTTCTTCTGGAAGGCGCTCTAGATCAACCATCACTTGGCGAATAAAGGTCATCACGAAAGCAAAAAACGTGGATCAGGTCATATCCTCACATTCATAGAACTTCATTGCAGCATAATCAACTATTTATTTGATTATCATTCTAATGACACCCTTTTCTTAAAGCAAGCATCCAATTTGTTGTGCACGGGCTTCCAGCACATGCGTGGTTGTGTTGTTTTGGTCTTTCAACTTGTGCACGCTCTCTTCTAATTGATAAATCAAAGCATAATAGTGTTCTCTTTCTATTTTGAAGTCCTTTGTTTGTTGAACCATTTCATTTCCGAGGGTAGTCATCTTTTTCCTTAAGATCGTGACTCCCCTATCATACTTTTTCTTCAACTGGTAAGCAAATCTTGTCCGTCTTCCGCACCTTTTGCCAACTGTGCTCGAGCTTTCCCCAAGTATTCCTCAGCCTTTGTCAAATCAACCCCATAATCATGCCCTTTTTTCCTCAGATTGCATATGATTCTTTCATCTTTTTTGCTTCTTACCGGGGTTTCGGCGGCTATTTTAATTTTTTGGCTTTGAGCTCGGAGGGCTTCGTTTTCCCGAGCCAACCTCTTCTTTTCTCTTTCATCCTTACCAGCCTGCAAACTACTATCAGATTTGATGTTTATGGCTTAGTCTTCTAGTGTGCTTATGGTGGTCCAGTATTCATTCTCTGTGGCTAACCAAGCCTACTGTTCATGCGATGCATCGACAAATTCTTGGATATGGGGCCTTTTAGTGGCCTTTCATATTCATTATTTGTAGCGACTCTCTTTTCATATCAAGCAGTACAACTGGTTAAGACCTCTCCCCTGGACAAATCACATACTCGGGTGTTTGCTCTCAAATATTGGCAGTCGCTCCAAATTTGGCGAACCACTCCTTCAGGAAATTGGGCATCGAAACGGATTTCGACCACATTAGTGCTAAGATCTTTATCTCTGGGAATTGTCTGGCATCTTCCAAGTTGTTTCAAAACTCGGTTCGAGGCATAAGTCTAGATGATTCGAAGACCCATTAGAAGGAAGTAGGGAACAGTGGCAGGCATATAAATAATCTCATCAACAGGAAGCTAATCCAATGTCCATTCTATCTAATCTACGGCTATGGAACAAAGGCGGGTGATCCAAACTTTGACCCTTTCTGACATTTTGAATCCGGTCACTCGTGTACCAAACTCTTCGATACAGTTTTTCCCCATAGAACTGTAATTCATGTATCAGGGATGGTGACAAAGATGCTCGATCATCAACATTTGAAACAACAGATTGCACCCCTTGAAAAACCTGACCCCGACCTTACAGGAAATGGGGGCTCGGAATATACCTAATACGATCATGGGTGCGACGGTACTCTTGTCCTGAGTAGTCAAAATATGGATAAATCCAGCTACACGTAAATCAATGTCCACATCTTCCCTTCGAAACACCAAAAGGCCTAGGAATGACACTATGAAGGCAAAGCATCTATGTGTTTCCCACTTTGACTGGTTCCTTTACTGCATGGTCTATTTTTTGGGTCTTCGAATCCCCTTAAGTGACCGTATCTCTGGTATAGAAAGTGAAAAGTAGAAGTTCCACCTGCTAGACTTTCAGTCTTGATTTGTCTGCTTATTTTAAGTAAGTCTAGAAACTTGTGGGGAGTAACAATCCTTGGAGATACCAGGTACTTGTGTCTTGATTCTTCCGTACTTCGGCATAACCCCGCCATTTCTTCCAAAGTAGGTGTAAGCTCAAAATATGAGAAGAGCAAAACATTATGAGCGGGGTCCCAGAATGACACCAGTGCCTCTATCAGATCACTTCTAGATTGAAATTTTAATAGTCTAGTAAGCGCCCCCAGGTATTGATTGACCCTGTCTCGTCCTTGTTTTCCCAAATCCTTCCACCACATGTGGAGTTCTAGTGGAATCTGATCCATAACCTTCACCGGTAAATTTTGAACAGTGCTTATTCTGCACATTTTTAAATTAGGGTGACCATGTTAAAACATGTGAATTTTGTTTTCAAAACTGACCATGAAACGATTATTTTTTTGCAAAATCCAACTGAAAACAAATCACGGCTACTTTTGCAAATACGACCCTTCAGCACTTCGGAAGGAAATATTTTAGGGTTGTGTTTGCTAAGTGGCCAAAATTAGAAAAAGGACCATAGGTGGCTATTCTTGCAAAAACGGCCTTCCGGCGTTCTGTCAGGACATTTCTGGCTATTTGGACGAAAAATGGCATCACCTAACTTTATTTACGAAAAAATGACAACATTTTTATATTTTTGGTTATTTTCACAAAAGCGGGGATGGACCCGATGAAGGTTGCCTATGTATCTCACATCCGGTGAGAATCAAACCCGCGTAGTTCGGTTGTTTTGACGTTACAGGAAAATATGACTTGTTTTGAAATGAGTTTTTCTTTTTTTCTATGTTTTTTACTCAAAGTTTCGGTAGAGTTTCGGGATATTTCGAATACCAGGGTTTTCAGAACCGAGTGACTTTTTCTATTACCTCACTCTTGGTTTTTCTCGATTTTCTTTCCCTATTCTAGAAGCCCGTCAACATTCAAGCCAAAATAAACAAATGCATAAGTAGCACGTAAAAGGCATCAAGATGGTCTTTTAAATTGGGTATACCTATCCTAGACGGACCCAACCCTTGTGTAGTACCCAAAGTCAAATACACGTGATGCAAATAAACGTACCTACCAGGGATCCGGCGTGAGGTTATGCATTCTAGGTTTGAACCCTGGGGTGTATGGCTCTATACCTGGATTACCCGAGCGGACAACTCGAGTCGAGGGGGGAGAGGCAACATACAGGGAACCAAAAGGCCATCCGGCTTTGTAACTGATCTGATCCTCGTTCTAAACTAGGGTATGACACTAACAGAAAAGAAGTCACGCCAGCGTGCAGTTCCCAGAAGATTTAGAAGACTCAGAGAGAAGAAGGATTTCGAAAAAGTTTTATATACATTTCAAACAATATCAAAGCGGTAAAATTGGCATTTAGCACATTAGGCTCAAACACGTAAAAAAATAGTTAATAAACAAAAATCAAGTATAACAGTTATTCTAAGCCCGAATTCTGAACCCTGAACCAGAGATTCTGTGTTCGGTCCCTAACGGAGTTGCCAGAGCTGTGACACCTCCTTTTTCCGAGGGATAGGAGTTTTTCCAATTAAAGTGACATTAATCTAAATGGGTTTTTTCATTTAATCATATTCGCCACTTGGAATAATTTATGGTGTCCCAAAGTCACCAGTTTAATTTAAATCCTATATCGAGGAAATTTGACTCTATTTTAAAGTCCGCGAAAACCAGAAGACCGGGTTCTGTGGTTTTAACACGGTCGCTCAATTATTAATAATTAGCCTAATTATCTGATTTAATACATATTTGAAACCTATTGTGCATTTTTACCTTTTAACCCTCTTTTGGTATTTATGGAATTTGTTTGAACAAGTCGCGATGTCGCGCACTTGTTTGTTTTTGTACTTTAGCATGCCTATAAGACTTAATAATATGTTTTCTATATGTGTCATTCACTCTTTATGCATACTGTAAAAATCATGTCATTACGAAAAGCACACACTCACACTACTTGTCTACTAGCAGAGCATGAGCTCAAATGCTTCAATTATCCTTGTTGCTACATGTTATTAGAAAACCTGCCCATAGGAAATAAATATCATTGAACTTTCCTTCAATTTGCATCGCTACAGTATATCCACTAGTGATCATGCCTATAGGATTTTAATCATCTTATTTGTTATTGTATCTCATTGTTCACCTAGAAAACGTGCCCATAAAGTTAAAGTATAACAATAAAATCAGTTCTAAGTGCTCATCGTTAAAGATCCTGTCTATAGGATACCACAATTCGCCTCAATAACTGTTAATGATGCCCCTCTCAACATTGTTTATTGTTCAGTTAGGCCACTATCAAAAGCGTGAGTAATTCTGGGTTTCTCCCAATAGATTCCACTGTCTTTACTACATAAATCACTTAGACGCAATATCTAGAAGATTAATAACTGGAAATCTGCAATTTCAACAATCAATATGTGATAACTGTACAATCCAGTCTATGGGCAACGCTTGGTTTCTGAAACTGCTTGCATGCCTTAATGCCTTGTTACATAGAAATCATGGCTATAGGGATTTAAGTTCTTAATTCTGAACTGCTTAACATACAATTTGTCTTGCGTGCATTTGTTGCTTAAGTGTGGAGGCAAAATTGATCCTTGACTTCCTATATATGAAGTCCAATGTGTTTTGTATGTCGCCTAGTTTTGACATTTCTGAGGCCTAAGTGAGGTATAGAACCATCCAAAGTAAAGTTCCAACACCTCATGGAACATAGGTATGGGACGGGTAGTGCACGCATAGGATACGACCTATAATTGAATTAGAACAATTTTAGGTAACAACTTTAACATAGTAATCGAGTAGCAGGAGATGATAGCCTGTGCCCGCTGAATAATATGANCCCCCCCCCCCCCCCCCATCTTATTTCTCTTCTATTTGAATCAAGTAGGTGTACTCATTTATTCAAAGTCTTTTTATAATAAAATTCTCGTACTTTGTGTTCTCTCTCCCTGTCTCTTTGTTTATCTGACTAATTCATATAATGCAAGTTCGTCCAGGACCCAAAGTTGTGGACCTCGAAGTGTGCCTAACACCTTTTCTTCAAAGTAATTTTGAGCCCTTACCCGATATGTGGTGATGTAAACTAGTTGAACCAGAGTCAATAGCAAAATAGGTGCCCTAACGCACCTTAAAATCGTTAGGTGGAGACTCTCCTCTTTTAATACCTCCTTAAAAGATTTGTCACATGTCGAAACCCGATTTCGCGAGAAAAAGGGGCGTGACAGCATTCATCCTTGTGACGCTCAGGTCAACTATTACAACCAATCCAAACACAAATCTCACAAATATAACCCACTAGTAGAAAAGAAAGCCTCCACACAACATCATAAAAAATCACACATCTGTAGATTACCTAGGTTATAACCCACCAGCTTAGCCTCAAACTGACATCTCTTTATACCCTTTCACAGCCACAACTACTACGCAATCACTTAATCTTCCTGAGTCTGTACTCACCAACAAGGTATGAGGACCTAATTTGTTCCAGAGCTAAACAACATGAAAGATCCTCCAATACACTTATAACTCGATACTACACGTCAAATCAAGACAAAAATCAAACACCCAATAGTCCCTTTGCATCTCAAGCAAACTCTTCTCAACACCTTCGAACCATCCGAACACATCCCACAGTCCGCCATCCAATCACTCATCAAGCCACAAATTCCACTAATAGGGATACTACCAGACTTATAAGTTCAAAACACGTGCTCACACAATTGAAATCCCCGTGCTCGAGCTACAGTCAAAACCCGGCATCAAGTCCTCCAGACTGGCCCATCATCAGCTCACTGAAATCACATCTCACAACCCATCCAAGGAATCACAAGTCGTCGATGCACAGCTGATACCGAGCGCTCATGTACACATACGAATGCGTGGAAGACATTCAAGAGTTATGCTTCAAGATGAATCAATGTCACATGATAAGGAAAGAAAGATGGCAAATTTATCCTAAAGGCCATGTAGCCTCTAGATGATAGGTATGGACATCATCATACCGATCCGCAAGACTCTACTAGACACTTGCTCATGAATTGTAGAACCTATGAACCTAGAGCTCTAATACCAACTTATCTCGACCCCAAATCCAAATATTCGTGTGGCATCTAACCCAACCCGTTAGGTAAGCCAATTAACAACTATCCAATGTAATAAGACTTATTAAGAGAAGTAATGATAATACAATTGTTAAATACAAGAATTTTCCCCAAGGCTGATAGTACAAATAATGAGCTTCTAAGATTAGAATTTATAACGCTGGTGTGAAATAAAAATACACCAACTATCCGAATAATATATAAACAGATTAATAGTTCTAAAGCTGCCAATAACAAGAGGCAGTTGTAACTGAAAAGCAGGTACGACTTCCGATCTAGCTCCCGTCGTACACAGCAACAGCGACATCCAACATCTACACACAAGGTGCAAAAGTGTAGTGTGATTACAACCGACCCCGTGTACTCAATAAGTAAAAAACCTAACCTTAGGTTGAAAGTAGTGACGAACTGGAACACAGGTCGAGTCCGACACCAATAGCCAACAACAGTTCATAACAACATAGTGCAAGTAATAAAAGAAGTATCTCAAAAATAAAATGCTCAGCTCGTTCACAGTTCCAGAGATTAGACATGCTTTTCAAGTATCTCCATGAAAAACCCAAATCTTTTATCGAAATTGCCAAGATAATATGACTAAGCTTGAAAACTGTGATTTTCCCAAAAATCCTTTCAACAATAAATAGGATGTTTCATTTTCAGATAGCGTGAGGAAAGTACATCTCTATGCCTACATGTCAAGATGCAAGTAAAATCATGAATGTCACCAAAACCGGGTAGCAGAAGGAAATGCATCTCTAAGCATGTATCTCAAGTATGCATGTCAAATGCAATGTATCTCAGTGATGAACTCATGTACTCACACTCTCAGAGTACTCAATCTCATTGTATCTCATTCTCTCTCACATCCTCAATACTCAGGACACTCGGTCACTCCACACTATACAATACCTACTACATCGTGTAGCCCGATCCACATATAGCCATAAGGTCCGTTGCGGCTCACTAGGGTGTGTGCAGACTCCGGAGGGGCTTCATCAGCCCACGTGCTATCATATTTCAGTAAAACCCGCTGCGGCGTGCAGCCCGATCACATAAATGCCACTCATAACTAAGCCATCGACCTCACTCAGTCATCAATCTCTTCAGTATCTCTCTCAAGGGCTCACAATGTCATCAAACTAACCCGAAAATGATGATATGATGTATCAATAAATAACAACAGAGACTGAGATATGATATGTAATGAATTAATATGGTTGAGTACGAAATTTCAATAAAATCAATAAGTTAACAGCAAGAAATGATCACTATGGGTCCCAACATTACCAGCATATAGCATAAACATGATCTCTAGCATGATTAACAGCTCAATTACTTTAGTACATTGATATTTCGTGGATACAGATAAGATCAGGTAACTACACAGTACCATAGAAATAACAGAGTCATAACTTACACGGTGCACTCCCACACGCCCGTCACCTAGCATGTGTATCACCTCAACACCAAACACGTGACACGTAATTCGGGGTTTCATACCCTCAGCACCAAGTTTAGAAGTGTTACTTGCCTCAAACAAGCAAATTCTAATACCGAGCAAGCCAAACGATGCTCCAAAATTCCATCACGCGCGTATCGACCTTCGAACGTCTCAAAAAATGTCAAAAGCAACTCAACTACATCAAATAATGCCAAAGAAAACAAACATAATCGATAAAGGCCGAATCTTTAATCAAAAGCCCAAAATTGCCCAAAAATTCAAAATCTAGGCCCGCACCTCGGAATCCGATGAAACTCACAAAATCCGGCAACCCATTCCATTACGAGTCCAGCAATGCTAGTTTCACTCAAAGCCGACTCTGAATCGATGTTCAAAACTCAAAAATTCACTTTATGAAACTTTTGGCTAAAACCCCCAATTTCCTCTTTAAAATCCATCAACCAATTGCCAAAAATGAAACTAGATTCATGAAATAAGATTACAACCAAGAATAGAATACTTACCCAATCCTTGTGATGAAAATTTCTCAAAAAATCTCCTCAATCCGAACTTCATATCTCCAAAAATGTCAAATTGCCCGAAACCGCCAAAATAGAGTACTTTATACTTCTGCCCAGGCATCGTCGCATTTGCGACACACTTAGCAGCTTCTGCTGCATCGCTTTTGCGACAAACGTTCCACATCTGCGGAGAGGCACTGAAGAAATGAACCTCGTCCCACTGGGAAAATATCCGCTCCTGCGACATCATAGGTGCGACATAAGGACTCGCATCTGCGCCAACGCCGACTCCTATGCTCAAATCTGGCATCTGTGGACATGCAGGTGCTCTATAGAAATTTGTTTTTGGGGTCTTCCTCACCCAGCTCTCATCTCGCATCTGCGATGACACTGCCGCTTTTGCGGTTCTGCACCTGTGCCCATGGCTCCGCAGGTGCGGTTACACCAGAACCTCTGCCAAACCAGCCTTAGCCAAAATTTCCAAAATGCTCTAAACCTTGTCCTAAACTCAACTGAACCCCTCGGGACCCTGTCCCAATATACCAATAAGTCCCATACATAAAACGGACCTACTCAAGGCCTCAAATCACACCTAACAACATCGAAACAACGAATCACACCTAAATTCGAACTTGTTGAACTTTCCAACTTCTATAACACGTGCCGAAACATAGTGAACCAACCTGAATTGACCCCAAATTTTGCACACAAGTCCCAAATGACACAATGAAGCTATTCCAATTCCCTAAACCACAATTCTAACCTGATATCATTAAAGTCAACTCTCGGTCAAACTTATGAACATTCCAAACCTTCAAATTTCTAATTTTCGCCAATTAGGGTCGAATTCTTCTAGGAAAATCGAAATGCAAATCCGGGCATACACCTGAATCCGAAATCACCATCTAGACCTAAAGTAACCATCAAAAGTCCAATCCTAGGTCCAATGCTAAAAAGTCAAACTTGGTCAACTCTTCCAACTTAAAGCTTAAACCATGAAATTCATTCTTCCGAATCGACTCTAATAACCTGAAAACCAAAACCGATGATTCACATAAGTCATAATGCATCATACGGAGCTACTCATGCCCATAAACTACCAAGCTAAGTGCAAATTCTCAAAACAACCGGTCAGATCGTTACATCATCCCCACTTAAACATATGTTCATCCTCAAACGTGCCCAGAGTTGTTCTTAAGCCATCAGATCATTGTGTAACCTTATCATGCACATACCTGGGGGTGATCCCATGTCACCCTATTCCATATAGGTCCGACCGCACATCATACTGAAGATCATTACTTCAACCTTAGCATGTGAAACACAGTATCCAGTTTCCAACATCCAGAATTTTCTACAAGACCCGAACTTCGCATATACACACTATCTAAGTCTGAAAAAGTTGTATCAAGACATAACCACAGCCCAAGATGCATTCACATGACATACCACACGACTCGCATACTTGTAGAAAAATTTCGATCACAGTAGCTGCTCAAAACAACCCAATACATGTAATAAACCTCATATCAAACAAAACCTCGTTCAAAAACCTTGGTACACTGCAAACGATGAAAGAAAACGCAGAAACTCATAACTATTCATCAAATCAACAAGTCATGGGGCTCCCTCTCCTTCGACAAGAAAAATAGAAAATTTTTAAGTCGATAAGTGACTTTATCCTTTCAAATATACCGCAATCAATCAGATAGCACCAATTTTAGATCTGACATCAAATACAAGTTACTCTACTTACATGCTACACCAATACATCTTAAGCCACAAACTGTGCAATATGGGCACCAATACGCAATATTTCAAATGTTCTCAAACATGGAAAATGATTCCAAAGAGGGAACTGTCCCCCAAGCTCAGCAAGTACCACCACAACAAAGTGCTAAAACCCCATCACACACCTTAGTACGACAACACACAAACCCAACAATCACGACCCATTTTCCCCCTCTGTAAGACATCGTGACGGCACCTAGTCGCTACAACTAGGTAAGCCTATTAACATTTAAATAACAGAAATAAAGAAATAATGGAACAACTAAGCTTAAATAGATACAATATAATGGTAAACTGTTGCTCGGCATATACAAGTAAAACCAATATGCGAATATACACAATATTTCCCATGACCCGAAATCACAAATCACAAGCTCTAAGAGAAACTATCTAATTGTCTGCTATACATAGGGTCTAACAAAATAAAGGAGTGAAAACAGAATAAAAGATAGAGGGGGACTCCGAGGATCTGTGGGTGCGTGCAGACATACCTTGAAGTCTTCGGTGAGCTACAGCAACTTCACTAATAATGAGGCGGATGAGAAGTACCTAGATCTACACACGAAAAAATGTGCAGGAAGGGCGTGAGTACACCACAATGGTACCCAGTAAGTGCCAAGCCTAACCTCGGTCGATTTGTGACGAGGTCAGGTCAGGACCCCGAAATGTAATGAAGTAAAAACAACGGAGATATCACAATAATAAAGACTGAAATGTAACGACGAACAAAAACATGGAAAACACAGCACAGAACACAACAATTCAACTGGGGGATCTCCCGAGATACCATCTCGTAGTCCCAAACGTAAATGCGCAACGAGATCTCCCGGTATACTATTCTGTAGTCCCAAAGTAAATATGCAAGATAGGGGAGCTCCCGGAATCCCGTTCTGTAGTCCCAAAGTAGATATGCAGTACAGCAGGGAACTCCCGGAATACAGTTCCATAGTCCCAAAGTAAATATGCAGCAAAACAACAAGATTCAGTAATCATAGCACAGAGTCTCACAATTTATCCTAAGTGTAAGCTAAGGAAAAGCAAGTAAAACAACTAAGCATGTTGCACGTAGTTCAAGTAAATAGTTAAGGCAAATAGGGGTGCTTTCTTAGTCTAACATAATGCTACACAAGCTGATAAGTTCAAATAAGAGGAAAGACAGATTTTCTTTTTAGAGAAAATTGAGTTTTACAACAAACAGCCCGTGTACGTACTAGTCACCTCACGTACACAGCGCTCAAATAACAACAACAGTACCAATCCTACAGGGAGATTCCTCACACAAGGTTAGGCAAGCCACTTACCTCGAACCAAGCTCAAATTGATCCGAAATCACGCTTTTTCCATGAGTATCCGACTCCGAATGGCCTAAATCTAATAAAAACCAATACATAACATAAATACAACTACAAGGAACAATTCTAGTGAACAGAATCGAAGCTAAAGCAAGGAATTGGAAAAATCGCTCAAAAGCCTCCCCGGGCCCACGTCTCGAAATAGAGTAAAAACTACCAAATAAGAACACCCATTCACTCACAAGTTCACTCGTAGAAAAATCATCCAAATTTGACGCCTAAATCCCACTCAAAGCTCAGATTTTTTGTTGGGGAACATTTCCCCCAATTTCCCAACTTCCTCACTCAAATTCCTTAATTAGATGAAGAATACAATAATAGATTAATGAAATAGGATCAAAATAGGATTAGGGATCATTAGCCAAAGAGTTCCTCTTAAAAACTTTCAAAAATTCGCCTTCTTCCAAGCTCTCAATCGAATTTTTGTGTTATGAACTCAAACCCTCAAAATGGCCCTTTTCTGCCCAGTGATTATTGCTTCTGTAATCCCAGGACCGCATCTGCGGACCCGCACCTGCAGAATTTCCATCGCAGGTTCGGATTTTCACTTAATGCACCTTGTCCGCTTCTGTCGTCAAGAGGTCGCACCTGCGTGTGCACACCTGCGGACCCTTGTCCGCTTCTGCGATCCCACACCGCTCATGCGGTTCCTTCCCTCGCACATGTGGAATTCCCCTCGCAACTGCAACCCCAGACTTTTTCCCAAAATCCGCTTCTGCGGTTCCATAGCCGCTTCTACGGCTCCGCACCTGCGGTCCAAAGTGCTCAGGTGCGGTTACACGAGATACAGCAATATCAGCAATTCACCTAAGTCCATTTCAACCCGTTAAGCACTCAAAACTCACCCGAGGCCCCCGGAACCTCAACCAAACATACCAACCAACCCTAAAACACCATACAAACTTAGTCGAGCCTTCAAACAACATCAAAAACATGAATTACACACGGATTCAAGCCTAATGAACTTTGAAGTTTCTACATTCTACAAACAACGTCGAATCATATTAAATCTCGTCTGAATGACCTCAAATTTTACAAACAAGTCGCAAATGACACTACGAACCCACTCCAACTTTAGGAATTTCATTCCGAGCCCGATATCAAAATTTCCACTGCCGACCAAAACTCAGCAAAATTCCAACTTTCACCAATTTAAGCCTAAATCTACCATGGACCTCCAAATCACATTCTGGACGTTTTCCTAAGTCCAAAATTACCTAACGGAGCTAACGGAACCATCAAAATTCGAATCTGAGGTTGTTTTCACACAAGTCAACATTCGTTTGACATTTCTAACTTAAGCTCCCAAATAAGAGACTTAAGTGTCTCAATTCAATTCAAAAACCAATACGAACCCTCCCGGCAACACAAAATGGCAGAATAAGATACGGGGAAGCAATTGATAGGGGATCGGGGCTCTAACTCTCAAAATGACAGGTCAGGTCGTTACATCCTCCCCCTCTTAAAATAATCGTTCATCCTGGAACGAGTATAAATACATACCTGAAGCTGTGAAAAGATGTGGATAATGGTTGCGCATATCCGGCTCGGTCTCCCAAGTCGCCTCATCGATCGACTGACCCCTCCACTGAACCTTCACTGGAGCAATATTCTTTGACCTCAGCTTTCGGACCTGCCTGTCCAAGATTGTCACTGGCTCCTCAACATAAGATAGATCCTTGTCCAACTTGACTGAACTGAAATACAATATAGGAGCCGGATCACCATGATACTTCCGGAGCAAAGAAACATGGAATACCGGATGAACTCCTACTAGGCTGGAAGGTAAGGCAATTTCATAAGCAACCTCCCCAACATGCCGCAATATCTCAAAAGGACCAATGTATCTTGGGATCAGCTTTCCCTTCTTCACGAACCTCATGACGCCCTTCATAGATGAACACGAAGCAAGACCCGCTCTCCAACCATGAATGCTAAATCGCAAGCCTTCCAGTCCGCATAACTCTTCTGTCTAGACTAGGCTGTGCAAAGTCTATCCTGAATCACCTTCACCTTATCCAGGGCATCCTGGACCAAGTCTGTACCCAACAATCAGGCCTTCCCGGCTCAAACCAACCCACTGGGGACCAAAACCGCTTACCATATATAGCCTCATACGGTGCCATCTAAATGTTGGACTGATAATTGTTGTTGTAGGCAAACTCCGCAAGTGGCAAGAACTAGTCTCATGACCCCACAAACTCCATCACACAAGCACGGAGCATATCCTTTGGAATCTGATACATGCACTCGGACTACTCGTCCGTTTGAGGGTGAAATACGATGCTCAGCTCCACCCTAGTACCCAACTCCTGTTGTACGACTCTCTAGAACCGTGATGTAAATTGTGTACCTCTGTCAGAAATGATGGAAACTGAGACACCATGAAGGCGGACAATCTCTCTGATGTAAATCTCATCCAACCTCTCTGAAGAGTAAGTAGTCATCACTGGGATGAAATAAGCTGACTTGGTCAGTTGATCCACAATCACCCAAATAGCATCGAATTTCCTCGAAGTTCGTGGGAGTCCAACTACAAAATCCATGGTTATCCACTACCACCTCCACTCTGGGATCTCTAACCTCTGAAGTAAGCCACCCAGTCTCTACTGCTCATACTTGACCTACTGAAAGTTGAGACACCAAGCCACAAACCCAACTATATCCTTCTTCATCCTCCTCCACCAATAGTGTTGTCTCAAGTCCTGGTACATCTTCGCGGAACCCGGATGGATGGAATATCGCGAGTTGTGGGCCTCCTCAAGAATCAACTCCCGAAGCCCATCCACATTGGGCACACATATCCAGCCCTACATCCTCATCACGCCATCATCACCAATAGTCACATCTCTAGCATCACCTCGCTGAACCCTGTCCTGAAGGACTTGAAGATGGGGGTCATCATACTGACGCTCCCTGATACGGTCATAAAGAGAAGACCGAGAGACCATGCAAGCCAATACTTGGCTTGGCTCGGCTCCGAAATATCCAGTCTCACAAACTATCTGGATAAATCCTGTACTGGAAGATATGCCAAACTCAACAAACTCTCCGCCCAGCGGCTCAACGCATCGGCCACTACATTGACCTTCCTCAGGTGGTACAATATGGTGATGTCATAATCCTTAAGTAGCTCCAACCATCCCCACTGACGCAAATTAAGATCCTTTTGCTTGAACAGGTGTTGCAAACTTCGGTGATCAGTGAAGATCTCACAAGGAACACTGTATAAATAGTGGCGTCAGATCTTCAAGGCGTGAACAATAGCTTCTAACTCAAGATCATGGACAAGATAATTCTTCTCATGTGCCTTCAACTGTCTGGACACGTAGGAAATCACCCTACCGTATTGCATCAACACCGCACCAAGAACAATCCCCGAGGCATCACAATAGACAGTGTAAGACCCCAAACTTGTAAGCAATACCAATATTGGGGTTGTAGGCAAAGTTGTCTTGAGCTTCTGAAAGCTCTCCTCACAATCCTCTATCCATCTGAACGGAGCACCCTTCTGGGTCAGCCTGGTCATAGGTGCTGCAATAAATGAAAACCCCTCTACAAAGCGACGGTAATATCCCGCCAAACCAAGGAAACTGTGGATCTACGTAGCTGATGATGGTCTAGGACAACTCTGCACTGCCTCCACATTATTCGAATCTACCTTGATCCCATCACTCGATACTACGTGGCCCAAAAATGCCATTGAGTCAAGCCAGAAATCACACTTAGAAAATTTTGCATACAACCTCTTCTCCCTCAAAGTCTGAAGCACAGTCCTCAGGTTCTGCTCATGATCTTCCCGAGTCCAGGAATACACTAGAATTTCACCAATAAACATAATGACGAAGGAGTCAAGATAAGGCCGGAACACACTGTGCATCAAATGCATAAAGTCTGCTGGGGAATTGGCCAGCCCAAAAGACATGGCAAGAAACTCATAATGACCATATCTGGTCCTGAAAGCAGTCTTCAAGATATCTTGCTCCCGATTCTTCAACTAACGATAGCTAGAACTCAAGTCAATCTTGGAAAACACCCTAGCACCATGTAACTGATCAAATAAATCATCAATGTGAGGCAATGGATACCTGTTATTCACTGTAACCTTGTTTAGTTGGCAATAATCAATACACATACTCATAGAACCATCCCCTTTCTTCACAAACAAGACCGGAGCACCCCAAAGTGGCACACTGGGCCAAATGAAACCGTTATCAAGCAACTCCTGCAGCTGCCCCTTCAACTCAGGAGGAGTCATACGGTAAGGAGGAATAGATATGGGCTGAGTGCCCGGCAACAAATCAATGCCAAAATCAATATCTCTTTCGGGCGGCATGCCCGGAAGATCAGCTGGAAACACATCATGGAAATCCCTCGCTACTGGGACTGACTCAACTGTAAGGGTATCAATATTGACATCTCTCACATAGGCCAAATACGCATCACACCCCATCTCAACCATTCGCTGAGCCTTTAGAAATGAAATGACTCTGTGGCGAGTATACTCTAAGGTACCTCTCCACTCTAATCGCGGTAAGCCTAGCATAGCCAGCGTCACGGTCTTAGCGTGACAATAAGGAATAGCATAATGGGGCGACAACTAGTCCATGACTAAGATAACATCAAAATCTACCATACTAAGCAATAATAAATCGGCTCTAGTCTCAAAACCACTAAGAGAAATTACACACGACCGATATACACGGCCCACAACAAGAGAATCTTCCACCGGAGTAGATACATAAATAGGGGAACTCAAATAATCTCGATATACCCCCAAATATGGAGCAAAATAAGAAGACAAATATGAATACGTAGAGCCTGGGTTAAGTAATACTGATGCATCTCTATGACAAATTGGAACAATATCTGTGGTGACAGAATCAGAAGCAACTGCCTCTGAACGAGCTGGAAGGGCATAATACTACTAGCCTCCCCCTCTAGGGTGACCTCGACCTCCCCGAACTCCACCTCGAGCTGCCTGGGTAGGTGGGGCAGTAGCTGGGGCTGGAAGTATGGCTGGAGGACCCGGTGGAGCACGTGGTGGCTGAGAAGTCTGTGGAGGTGAACCCCTCCTAAATCTGGGGCAATCCCTCACCATATGAAGAGTATCACCACATTCAAAACAACCCATCAGAGGATGCGGCGGTTGTGACTGGCTCGGGCCAGGTCTGCTGGACTGGCCGCTAATAGCACCCCGAGTAAGAGGCACACTGGATACTGTGGTGCATAATAAGGCTCCTGAGATCTAGGAGGAGCTGGAACACTACTGGCTGGTGGAAGAGCTGAATGAACAGGGTGACTCACAAAACCCCTACCATGGCATGCTGCTGGCGCATTAGCTCCTGAATAATGACCAGTCTCTCGAGACCTCTTGGCCTCTCTCTCATCTCTGTCTCAGACAATCATGCCCTCCACTCTCCTAGCAATACTCATGACCTGCTGATAAGAGATATCCATCTCCAACTCTCTAGCCATACTGGGTTGGAGTCCCTCAATGAAGCGACGAACCCTCTCTCTGACGGTAGCAACCAAAGCCAGTGCATGATGGGCCAACTCACTAAAACGGACTGCATACTTCGATACATTCATAGAACCCTGGCGCAGCTGCTCAAACTCTGCGCGCCAATCATCCCTGAGGCTCTGAGGGACATACTCATGCAAAAACATATCTGAGAACTGAGTCCAAGTGAGTGAGTGAGGCTTCCTCGTCCGAACTACTCAGCTCATAGGCACGCCACCACTGACATGTCGCTCCCCTCAGCTGGAAAGTGGTGAAAGAAACCCCACTCGTCTCTGATATTCCCATAGTGCGGAGGATATGATGACACACCTCAAGAAAACCCTCAGCATCCTCTGAAGCTAATCCGCTAAAAATGGGTGTGTGGTACTTCTTGTACATATCAAGTCTAAGCTGCTCTACCTCAGAAATAGCTACCATGGTCTCATGCTGAACCGAAGCCACTGGGGGCATAGGAATAAACTCTAGGGCCTTATCAATTACGGGCTGCGGGAGTCTGTGCCCCTCCCCTGTCCTGAGATGTGGCGAGAGCTATCGGAATCAGTCCAGCCTTAGATAAAAGGCTAAACATGCTCATGAACTAAGCCTAAGTCTCCTGAAGGGCTGGAGAAGCAATAGGAACCTCCGGTGCCGGCCCTCCAGCTGGAGCTACTGGGAGCACCTCTGTCGCAGCTCGCGCAGGTGCTCTGGCTGCATCGCATGGTTGTCCTCTACCCCGGCCCAGGCCTCTAGCGGCTTTGGCAGGGGGCTCGGGTGCCTAATCATCATATCTCCCGGTACGGATCCTCACCATCTGTGAGAAAGAATAGAATAGAAAATTTTAGAATTTTTTTATGTCAATAGCTCGCACGATAAGGAAATCAAAGAAGTTTGATTGTTATTAACAGTTCTATAGCCTCCCAAAGATAAGTACGGATATCTCCGTACCGATCCGCGAGACTCTAATAAAACGGCTTGTGACTCACGATGCCTATGAACCTAGAGCTCTAATACCACCTACTCTGACTCATTTTCCCCCTCTGTAAGACGTCGTGACGGCACCTAGTTGCTACAACTAGGTAAGCCTATTAACATTGAAATAACAAAAATAAAGAAATAATAGAACAACTAAGCTTAAATATATACTATATAATGGTAAACTTCCGCTCGGCATATACAAGTAAAACCAATACGCGAATATACACAATATTTCCCAAGACCCGAAATCACAAGTCACAAGCTCTAGAGAAACTATCGAATCGTCTGCTATACATAGAGTCTAACGAAATAAAGGAGGGAAACAGAATAAAGGATATAGGGGGACTCCGAGGATTTGCGGCCGCATGCATTTATACCTTAAAGTCACTGGTGGGCTGTTGCAGCTGCACTAATAATGAGGCGGACGAGAGGTGACGAGGTCAGGTCAGGGCCCTACTTGAATATATATATATATATATAATGAAGTAAAAACAATGGAGATATCATAATAATAAAGACTGAAATGTAACGACGAACAAAAACATGGAAAACACGGCTTAGAACATTAACAATTCAACTGGGGGCCCTCCCGAGAAACCGTCTCGTAGTCCCAAACATAAATATGTAGGAGGATCTCTCGATATACTGTTACGTAGTCCCAAAGTAAATATGCAAGACAGGGGGAGCTCCTGGAATCCCATTCTGTAGTCCCAAAGTAAATATGCAGTTTAGGGGGGATCTCACGCAATACCGTTCTGTAGTCCCAAAGTAAATATGCAGCAAAACGACAAGATTCAATAATCATAGCACGGAGTCTCACAATTTATCCTAAGTGTAAGCTAAGGAAAAGCAGGTAAAACAACTAAGCATGTTGCACGTAGTTAAAGTAAACAGTTAAGGCAAATAGGCGTGCTTTCTTAGTCTAACATAATGCTACAAAAGCTAATAAGTTCAAATAAGAGGAAAGATAGATTTGCTTTTTAGTGAAAATCAGGTTTTACAACAAACAGCCCGTGTACGTACTCGTCACCTCATGTACACGCCTCTCAAATAACAATAATAGTACCAATCCTACCGGGAAGTTCCCCCACGCAAGGTTAGGAAAGCCACTTACCTCGAACCAAGCTCAAATCCATCTGAAATCACGTTTTTGTCACGAGTATCTGACTCTGAATGGCCCAAATCTAATCAAAACCAATACATAACATAAATACAACTACAAGGAACTAGTCTAACGAACGGAATCAAAGTTAAAGTAAGGAATTGGAAAAATCATTCAAAAGCCTGCTCGGGCCCACGTCTCGGAATCGAGTAAAAATTACCAAATAAGAACACCCATTCAGTCACGAGTTCACTCATACAAAAATCATCCAAATCCTACGCCTAAATCCCAATTTTTCAACTTCCTCACTCAAATTCCTTAATTAGATGAAGAATACAACAATAGATTAATGAAATATGATCAAAATAGGATTAGGAATCATTACCCCAATGATTTCCTTTGAAAAACTCTCGAAAATTCGCCTTCCTCCGAGCACTAAATCGAATTATTATGTTATGAACTCAAACCCTCGAAATGGCCCCTTTCTGCCTAGCAATTATCGCTTCGGCGATCCCAGGACCGCATCTGCGGTCCCGCACCTGCGGAATTTCCATCGCAGGTGCGGCTTTTAACGTAATTCACCTCGTCCTCTTTTGCAGTCAAGAGATCGCACCTGTGTGCACAACTACGGACCCTTGTCCGCTTCTACGGTACCAGACCTCTCCTGCGGTTCTTTCCCTCGCACCTGCGGGCATCGCAGATGCAGAACTCCCCTCGCACCTGCGACCCTAGTCTTTTTCCCAAATCCGCTTCTACGGTTCCATAGCCGCTTCTGCGGCTCCGTGTCGGTGGCCCAAAGTACCAGGTGCGGTGACACCAGATACAACAACATCAGCAATTCACCTAAATCGATTTCAACCCGTTAAGCACCCGAAACTCACCCGAGGCCTCTACGACCTCAACCAAACATACCAACCAATCCTAAAACACTATACGAACTTAGTCGAGCCTCCAAACCACATCAAACAACATTAAAAACACGAATTACACACGGATTCAAGACTAATGAACGTTGAAGTTTCTAAATTCTACCAACGATGTAGAATCATATCAACTATCGTCTGAATGACCTCAAATAATACACACAAGTTACAAATGACACTATGAACCTACTCCAACTTTCATAATTCCATTCCGAGCCCGAGATCAAAATTTCCACTGCCGACCAAAATCACCAAAATTCCAACTTTTTCCAATTCAAGACTAAATCTACCACGGACCTCCAAATCACATTCTAGATGCGCTCCTAAGTCCAAAATCACCTAACGGAGCTAACGGAACCATCAAAATTCGAATCTGATGTTAATTTCACACAAGTCGACATCCGGTCGACCTTTCTAACTTAAGCTCTCAATTAAGAGACTAAGTGTCTCAATTCACTTCAAAAACCAATACGAACCCTCCCGGCAATACAAAATAGCATAATAAGATACGGGGAAGCAATTAATAGGGGATCAGGGTTCTAACTCTCAAAACGACCGGCTGGGTCGCTACACTAACACAAAGGATCATAACTCTACTGCAATGGGTGACCCCATCCAAACACTGGTCCATATGAAATACGTCATGTCACTTGCTCAAAATCAATAACCACGCACAATTCAACATCGAGTACCCAAAGTGCATTTCCATAACCACGAAGAAGCAAATGACACAACGCCATACAAACCCGAAAAACATAATCAATGTGCAATCAATCATGCATCACCTAAATACCTATCTCACTCAAATTCCGCTATAAGGCCCCAATAGAATGGCATCATGTGTTCATATAACCAACGAATCACAACCCCTCATAGAATAGAAGGGTAACTCACAGAACATATCATAGCACGAAAGCTCAACACTAACCGAATGGAACATCCCTCGCAATGGCAGTACGTAGCCAGCCAATACGGTCCGGGGTAGAATACACATCCTCATTAGGCCTATCAATGGGCTCCCAAATCAACCCTGGTCATTCACATATAAATAAGTAACCCTCCAAAGGTCCATGATGACTTAACCACAACACATTCTATCATTTTGTCTAGCTTTGGCCACATATTCATATTCCACAACCACAAAACAACCTGCTTCTGAGAACCCCTAGTCTCCAAATCCATAGAACACACGAATCACCATATTTGACCCCTACTCCACCGCCCGAATGTCTAACACATCTCATACACGGTCATCCCACGAGGGGTACTTCTATAATTCTTCCGTGCCACATAGCAAAATCTGAATGTCAGCAGTCGATTTACTAGGCGAGTACCGCAATACCAACGAAGCATCCGTAAGTCTGAACACAGTGTGCCTTCAGAATGAACTCTCTACTCATGTAATACCAATTAGTGCCAACATCCGAAATCGTTTGTGCTGCATAAACTCATGATCTCCCTTTTGGAACTGAATCGTATACTTGCACATACAAATCCAAATATCAAACCACACCTCATCTATCATGCCATCATATGAAAAGTATGTTATTCTCATAATCCACTTCGAGTCACCAGCAGAATACGTACTCATTCGGTCAGAAACCTTCCTTTTAATCTCATCCAGTAGAAATTCACTATACTCAATGTGCTTCTCATGCCAGTAGGAAACATCCATCTCAAGCCGTGATAGAAATCATCGAGAACACTCTGAAACTCATTTGCACATAAGCAAACCACCAGAACTGAATCTCTCTAACTTAACCAAGCCACGCCGGTCGCCAAATCCATGAGTGTTTCGACAAAACACCTGTAGGGACTCACCACATCATAAGTACCTAAAGAATCGGTCATATCCATTATTGTGTTGATCCAACCTACCACCAAATTGTCCTATTCCTCCAAGTTCCTTCTGAATTGCCTTCAAATTGATACTTCTCCTTGCTAGAACACCACGATCCTTAACCAAAACTCACCCCACGAACCCTAGCATAGAACCACACCGCCTGAAGGCCCATAAGCCGTTGTACTCCCTCTTAGCACCTCAAAGTACCACAATCGAGACACCCGCTCTGATGAGACCTTATGTGAACCCAAAATTTGTTTCTTTACCTCTGTCATACTGAAATATATAATCCATAATGCCATAGTAATATCGCGAGTCCAGACACCATCCAATGTAAATCTTAGTTTCTGGCCATATGCAAATCCGCAAAATTATAAATTGCTACATATAAATCTTGAATCCATTAGAACTATTCTCAAGAGTCATCAACTCTACTCAAATCCCAATTGCACCGCCCAAACGGACCAAACGACATGTGCCCCATTAGCACGACAACACCCAAAGAAGTAATCCCACCTTAACACAGCCAAATAAATTCCTACTCCATGCACACTACATCCTTCACGAATAACCACTCAATCATTCCATGATTTCCATATATTCATAGAGTGTAATACAACCCGTATCCAGAAATTCCCTTACTCGAGTCATCCTTGATCTCATCATCTGCAAGTCACAACTAATTCACCAGTATGCCTTAATCCGAAACCAGTACAACACCTAACCAAACAATCAAATTTGTAATAGAAGACTCCCTCCACTTAGCTCAAAGCCATAGAATAAAATAGTCTATAACTCATAATACCCATACTCTATTACTGTCATAATCCCGCACTGAAATTCAACTATATCCTTCATAAGCTCATGTAACACAAACCATATAATACCTTAAATCGTCTGCTAAGCTTGCATTCATCCTCGTGATGGTCAGATCAACTATTACAGCCGATCCAAACACAAATCACACAAATATAACCCATTGGCAGAAACAATGCCTCCACACAACATCATAAAAATCACACATCCGTAGATTACTTACAAGTTATAATCCACCTGCTTAGCCTCAAACTAACATCTCTTTATACTATTTCACAGCCACAACTACTACGCAATCACTTAATCTTCCTGAGTCTGAACTCATCAACAAGGCACGAGGACCTAATTCGTTCCAGATTTAAACAACATGAAAGATCCTTCAATACACTCATAACTCGAGACTACACGTCAAATCAAGACAAAAATCAAACACCCAATGGTCCCTTTACATCTCAAGCAAACTCTTCTCAACACCTTCGAACCATCTGAACACATCTCGCAGTCACATCATACTCATCATATAGCCATCCAATCACTCATCGAGCCACAAATTCCACTAATAGGGACTTTACTGGACTTATAAGTCCAAAAACACGTGCTCACACAACTGAAATCCTCGTGATCGAGCTAAGTCAAAACCCAGCCTCAAGTCCTCCAAAATGGCCCATCATCAGCACAAGGAAATCACATCTCACACCTCATTCAAGGAATTACAAGCCCTCGATGTGCAGCTGATACCGAGCGCTCATGTGCGCATATGAATGCGTGGAAGGAATTCAAAGAGTTACGCTTCAAGCTGAATCAATGTTCCACGATAAGGAAAGAAAGGTGGTAAATTTATCATAAATTCCATGTAGCCTCTAAAAGATAGGTATGGACGTGATCACACCGATCCGCAAGACTCTACTAGACTCTTGCTCATGAATTTTAGAACCTATGAACCTAGACCTCTGATACCAACTTGTCACGACCCCAAATCCAACTAGTCGTGATGGCAGCTAACCCAACCCGCTAGGTAAGCCAATTAACAACTATCCAATTTAATAATACTTATTATGAGAAGAAATGATAATATAATGGTTTATTACAAGAATTTTTCCAAGGACTGGTAGTACAAATCATGAGCTTCTAAGATTAGAATTTACAACGCTGGTGTGAAATAAAAATTTATCATCTGTCCGAATAATAAATAAACATATTAATAGTTCTAAAGCTACCAAAAACGATAGGCAGCTGTGACTGGAAAGCAGGTACGACTTCTGATCCAGCTCCCGTTGTACGCAAAAACAACAGCATCCAACATCTGCACACAAGGTGCAAAAGTGTAGTATGAGTACAACTGACCCCGTATACTCATTAAATAACAAACCTAACCGTAGGTTGAAATTCGATTCAGACACCAATAATCATCAACAGTTCATAACAACATAGTGCAAGTAATACAAGAAGTATCCCAGAAATAGAATGCTCAGCTCGTTCACAGTTCTAGAGATTAGACATGCTTTTCAAGTATCTCCATGAAAAACCCAAATCTTTTACCGAAATTGCCAAGAAAATATGACTAAGCTTGAAAACTGTGATTTTCCCAAAAATCCTTTCAACAATAAATAGGATGTTTCATTTTCAGATAGCGTGAGGAAAGTACATCTCTATGCCTACATGTCAAGATACAGGTAAAATGATTAATATCACCAAAACCGGGTAGCAGAAGGAAATGCATCTCTATGCATGTATCTCAAGTACGCATGTCAAATGCAATGTATCTCAATGAAGAACTCATGTACTTACACTCTCAGAGTACTCAATCTCACTGTCTCGCATTCTCTCTCACCATGCTCAATACTCGGCACACTCGGTCACTCAACACTATACAATACATGTTGCGGCGTGCATCCCGATCCATATATAGCCATAAGGCTCGTTGCAGCGTGCAACTCGATTCACATGTATATAGCCATAAGGATCATTACGGGCGTGCAACTCGATCCACATATATATAGCCATAAGGCTCGTTGCTATGTGCAACGCGGTCCAGAGTCATATAGCCATAAGGCTCGTTGCGGTATGCAACCTGATCCCTATATATATATATATATATATATATATATATAATCAACTGCGCTCACTAGGGGTGTGTGCAGACTCAATAGGGGCTCCTTCTGCCTACGCGCTATCATAAATCAATAAAAACCGATGTGGCGTGCTGTCCAATCACATAAATGTCACTCATAATCAGGCCCTCTGCATCACTCAATCATCAATCTCTCGAGTATCTCTCTCAAGAGCTCACAATGTCATGAAATTAGCCCGAAGATGATTATATGATATATCAATAAATAACAACAGAGGCTGAGATATGATATGTAATGAATGAATATGGTTGAATACAAAATTTCAATGAAATCAATAATTCAACACCAAGAAACAACCACCATGGGTCCCAACAGTACCAGCATATAGCCTAAATATGATCTCTAACATGATTGACAGCTCAATTACTTTAGTACGTTGATATTTCATGGATACAGATAAGATCAGGTAACGACACAGTACCATGGAAATAACGAAGTCATAACTTAAACGGTGCACGCCCACACGCCTGTCACCTAACATGTGCATCACCTCAACACCAAACACGTAACACGTAATTCGGGGTTTCATACCCTCAACACCAAGTTTAGAAGTGTTACTTACCTCGAACAAGCAAATTCCAATACCGAGCAAGCCAAGAGACGCTCCAAAATTCCATCACGCGCATGCCAAAAGAAACTGAAGTACATCAAATAATGCCAAAGGAAACAAACCTAATCGATAAAGGTCGAATTTTTAATCAAAATCCAAAAATAGGCCAAAAAGTCAAAATTCGGGCATGCACCTCGGAATCTGATGAAACTCACAAAATTCGACAACCTATTCCATTACGAGTCCAGCAATACTATTTTCACTCAAATCCAACTCTGAATCGATGCTCAAAACTCAAAAATTCATTTTATGAAACTTTAGTCTAAACCCCCAAATTTCCTCTTTAGAAGCCATCAACCAATTGCCAAAAATGAAGATAGATTCATGAAATATGATCAAAACCAAGAATAGAATACCTACCCCAATCCTTGTGATGAAAATTGCTCCAAAGATCGCCTCAATCCAAGCACCATAACTCCAAAAATTCAAAAATGGCTGAAACCCCCAAAATAGAGTACTTTATACTTCTGCCCAGGCATCGTCACATCTGTGACACACTTAGCCGCTTCTGCGGCATCGCTTTTGCGACAAACGTTCCGCTTCTGCAGAGAGACACTGAAGAAATAGACCTCACACCTGTGGAAAAGTATCCGCTCCTGCAACATCGTAGGTGCGACACAAGGACTCGCACCTGCGCTAACGCCTGCTCCTACGCTCAAATCTTGCATCTGCGCGCATGCAGGTGCTCTACAAAAATTCGCTTCTGCGTTATTCCTCATCCAGCTCTCACCTCATATCTGCGATGACAATTTCGCTTTTACGGCTCCGCACCTGGGCCCATGGCTCCGCAGGTGCGATTACACCAGAACCTCTACCAAACCTGCCTTCGCCAAAATCTAAAATGCTCTGAAACTCACGAGCCCCTCGAGACCCCGTCCAAATATACCAACAAGTCCCATAACATAAGATGGACCTACTCGAGGCCTCAAATCACACCTAACAACACCAAAACAATGAATCGCACCTAAATGTGAACTTTGAACTTTTCAACTTCCATAACGCGTGCCGAAACATAGCGAACCAACCGCGATTGAACCCAAATTTTGCACACAATGCACAAATGACACAGTGAAGCTATTCCAATTCCCGAAACCAAAATTCGAACCCGATATCATCAAAGTCAACTTTCTGTCAAGCTTATGAACTTTCCAACACTTCAAATTTTGAATTTTCACCAATTAGTGTTGAATTCTTGTAGGAACATCCAAATGAAAATCCGGGCATACACCCGAGTCCGAAATCACCATCCGGACCTAACAGAACCATCAAAACTCCAATGTGAGGTCAAATGCTAAAAAGTCAATCTTGGTCAACTCTTCCAACTTAAAGCTTCAACCATGAAATTCATTCTTGTGAATCGACTCTGAATAACTTGAGAACCAAAAATAATAAGTCATAATACATCATACGGAGCTACTCATGCCCATAAAATACCGAGCAAAGTGAAAATTCTCAAAATGACAGGTCCGGTGGTTACAAATTATTTTTGTGGTTTTCCTCTCGGAAGCTGGAAAAGGGGTATAGACCATGACTTGGGGCACACAAATGCAACATATAGGTGTCATGACCCAAAAATCACTAGTCGTAATGGTACCTAACCCGAACCGTTAGGTTAGCTAATTAATAGTTAACACATTTTTAGTAAAATAAATATGGTCAACAAGCGATATAACTGAATTTTCATACAAAATCTCAAGGACTGGTAGTACAAGACATGAGCTACTAAGACTAGATTGTTGCAAAAATGGATATGAAATAAATAGAACTTCTATTTTAAATTTACTTAAACAGAATTCATCTCTTGGACTACCCTGGAACAAGTGGTAGCCACATCCGGAAGGCACGAACATATTCAGAGTAAGATCCCGACATCACCCGCAGCTCTGCTCCAAAATCTGTACGCAAGGTGCAGAAGTGTAGTATGAGTACAACCGACCCCATGTACTTAGTAAGTATCTTGACTAACCTCGGTGAAGTGGTAACGAGGCTTTTTAGTTAAAAGATACTCAGTGATATAACTTGTGCATTAAACTGTCAATAGGACAACACTATGATATAACAAAAAAGTGTACAAAGAAAATAATTATGCGAAGCTGTAAATGATATATAGAAGAACCACGATTAATATTCCTCAACGTCACGACCAATCCTTTCCTTGGAGCGATAACCAGCAAATCACGGTAATAAATCCATAACTTTCATAGTGTGAGAAAAATACTCAAGACATCAGATCCAATGGCACAGAAACACCCTTCATGCATTTATCTCATCCTCACCAAATATACTAGTAACAGCACCAACCGAGTGAAAGAAATGCTGACAACAGTAATGACAAGGTAGGAAACACTGGAAGGATGACATCAATTAGGAAAGAAGAACATAATTTCACCTAACTAGCATGGTAGAAGGCATAGATGTAGATATAATAAATAAGAGGGGAAAGCATGATATTTATAAGCTAACAAATAGAGATATGAACGGCTAGCATGGTAGAAAACGTATACTTAAGTGCAACGAACAAGATATGGAATGGATGTAAATATAACAGCAGGAAGTAGGCATGATATTTGCAAGTTAAACAAGTAGAAGGCATGGGCAACACAGCAATAATTGAGATAGAGGACAAAGACAGGATAATAAAGGCAAGTCACATCGTAAACATAGGTAAGACAATAATAGCTCAAGGTAAAGGCATGAACGTATACACAAGGAAAAGATATCACAACATTATGCATGTCTCTCAAACTCACCTGCACAGAAACACCCATCGTGCTATGAACTCGTAATAATATAAAAACATGATAATATAAATTGAAATGGCACGGCATCACCCTTCATGCTTTTATGCTCGAATAAAATGGCACGGCATCACCCTTCGTGCTTTACATTCAAATTAAATGACACGGCATCACCATTTGTGTTTTACACTTTCCTTCAAGTGATAAAATATATGAAATGTCACGGCATCACACTTCATGCTTTACACTCTCCCACATACATATACACACACACACAACAACAACCCAGTAAAATTCCACCAGTGGGGTCTGGGGAGGGTAGAGTGTACGCATACCTTACCCCTACCCCAATGGGCTAGAGAGTTTGTTTCCGGGAGACCCTCGGCTCAGAGATAATAGATCTGTGATAACAAAACTCGAAAAATAATATCAACAACGTGAGAGATAGAAAATAAATGGAAAAACAATAACACAAGTATTATGCAAAAGTGTGAAATCCAACATAAATCGCTAGTTGTGCTAGATAAAATACTATCATACTCATCGGTACAAAGAGGGAAGGAAGCCTAAAAAATGTCAAGGAGAGTATTTTAATGAATATTCCAAATGAACCCCAATCACAACTTTCAAGGAATAATAGTTCAATGAACCCTCAAGAACCTTATTATTCAAGTATTTGAACAAATACCAAGAATGATCTACAACACGAGTAAAAAGGATCTAATATCTCAAGAATATCGATTGTAGCAATATACTAATGATTAAGCATAATGATGACCAAATTAGACACATCAATGTTTCTCAAAATTCCGTCAAATTTTAATCAAGTTATAATAAACTAAATCTTGATTTCTAACATTTAATTTCATATTCTTAGTGATCTAGAAGTCAAGTAGGACATGAAGCAAGAATGGTCACGTAATTTTACAAGGCGCAATTTATAGTATAATTCACTCCCGAGCATGATTAGCCCTGGCACATGCATATATGCTCGTCACCTCATTTATGTATCACCCCCCGCATGTAGCAAATACTTTCAAATTGTAGGAAAAATTCCCTCAACAAAGTTACACAAGACACTTACTTCAATTCGGCCAACTAGATACTCAATTTAGCTTCTTCCTTTACAAATTCACCTTCGCCCGGCTCGATCTAACCAAAGACAACTTAAATACACTACACAATGCAAGAGAAAACAATTTCAACTAATAAATCTATGACCTTTATACTATTTCCAAAAAGTCAACAAAAGTCAACCTCGGACCCTCCCTGTCCAAACACGGGTCTAAGAGTAGGTCTTGACTACCCATAGCCCCACGAGTCCATATACGTGTTTTGTTTCCAAAGTCAAGTTCTATTCGACTTTCAAATCCCATATTTTTATTTTTTTCAAAGCTTTGACAAAAACTCCAAATTTATTCCTAGATTCTCATGAATTTGATGTTAAATATTATGTATAATCACGAAATATAATTGAAAGTTGATTAAAATTACTTACCAGATAGTTTGGTATGAAAATCCTTCTACAATATCGCCTCCCATCGATGCTAGGGTTCAAAATATAAGAAAATGAATCAAAACCCCGAATTACGTAGCTGAAAACAAGTTGTAGATGTTGCATTTGCAATCCAGGGTTTGCAATTGCGAACCCTCGCAAAAGAGAAGAAGCCTTCAAAATTGCGAACAAAAACAGGGCAGGAAAATGTTGCAATTGCGAAAAAATGTTCGCAATTGTGAACTGGGAAATGCAATCGCGATAAAATGTTCGCAATTGCGACTACATAAAAAACCAGCAATCTCCCCGATCTGGAAATGAGCATAACTCTCTCATACGATGTCCGAATTTGACGATTCTTTTTGCTATGGCTCTGTAATTACGATATGGATCTAATTCTTTAATAAAAACTGAATTTAGAGATCATTTGCTTAATTTGAAACCATTTACGCTTGAAGAAATTATGCATAAGCATCAAAAACAAGCGCAACACAGCATGGACCTACTCGAGGCCTCAAATCACATCAAATAACGTCGAAATTGCGAATCACACTTAAATCAAACTTAATGAACTTGTCAACTTTAAAATTCTACAACTCGCGTCGAATCATATCAAAGCAACCCCCAATGATGTCAAATTTTGCATGCAAGTCCGAAATGACATAACGGGGCTAATCCAACTCTCGGAATCGCATTCCGACCCTGATATCACCAAAGTCAACTCTCAGTCAAACCTCTCAACCTTCCAAAACTTCAACTTTCCAATTTTCACCAAAATGCTTCAATTTACCCAACGGGCCTCCAATTTCAAATCCGGACGCATACCTAAGTTCAAAATTACCGTACGAAGCTGTTGGAATCATCAATACCCAATTCCAGGTCAAATGCTAAAATTTCAAACTTGGTCAGCTCTTCCAACTTAAAGTTTCAATCCTGAAGTTCATTCTTCGATTCTGAGTAACTTGAAAATCAAAATCGACGATTCACACAATTCATAATACATTATGCGGAGATACTCGTTCCCTCAAACTGTCGAGCGAAGTGCAAATGCTCAAAACGGCCACTCGGGTCGTTACAATAGGTTACTTAACATATTTAAAGAATCTTTGCAGCTAGCTACAACTTTTGATTTAGCTCAAAAAAATTATAAAATAACTATTTTGCCTTCACAAGGACCTACAGAAACCTTAGCGCTTTATACTAAATGAATACCTTGGAACATTGTATAAGGGATTCAAGTCCCACCATGCCTCTTTTAACATTTTCTTCTCACGTCCTACACAAGCCTTGTGATGACCCAAAAAGTCATCTCTCATTTTATAAGTCAAAACTGTGTTCCGAGACCTTGAAAACCTCCTTTTATATCACCTCATTTTACGTGCACAGTCCAGGCGTATATCCGAAAAGCTTCTATATGAAAAATTGAGGAAAATGCTAATTTTGCCTTTAGAATTGAATTTAAGTTGACTTCGGTCAACATTTTGGGTAAACGGAACCGGACTCGTGATGTGACGGTCCTAGAGGGTCCGTAGGAAAATATAGGACTTGTACATATGCCCGGAATTGAATTCCGAGGTCCCAAGCCCGAGAAATGAATTTTTGAAAGAAATTATTTTACTGAAATTATAAGAGTCTTTGGAAATTTGATTATATTTGAAATTGATGGTATCGGGCCCGTATCTTGGTTTCGGAGCCCGGTAAAAGTTTAATATAGTATTTGAATGATGCCTGTAAAACTTGGTAAGAAACGGAGGTCATTTGACGTGATTCGGACCCGTAGTTGTGAAATTTGAAACTTTGAAAGTTTTGAGATTAATCCGTAATTTCTATGTTAAATTCGTTGTTTAAGATGTTATTTTGGCGATTTGATAGAAAGATTAAGTCCGTCGGATGTTTTTAAGGTTGTGTGCACGTTTGGTTTGGATCCCCGAGGGCTCGGATTAGTTTCGGATCGGTTTCGGGGTGTTTAGACTTAGAAAATCACTGTTGGTGCACCAGTTCTGGTGTGCCTGCACCTGCGAGCCTAGGGTCGTAGGTGCGAGTTCGCAGGTGCGGACCTTCAGCCGCAGGTGCAGTCCAGCACAACCTGCCCTCTTTCCACAGGTGCGACAAGTTTCCGCAGAAGCGTATAAACCTCCGCAGGTGCGGCCCTCAGTGGCCTTGCCCATTTTCGCAGGTGCGATCGATTTTCCGCACCTGCGAGATCGGGCAGTGAAGTATTTAAAATAGAACTCCAGCCGTTTTGTTTTCAAATTTTCACAAAAATAGAAGACTTAGGGCGATTTTCTCAAGAGACTTTCTTCCCAAATCATAGGTAAGTGTCCATTAACTAATTTCTTTCAAATTTCTAATGTTTTTTATCAACTTTCATCGAAAATTCTAGAGTTTTAATGGTAGAAAATTAAGGATTTGGGTAGAGTTAGAGCTTTTTTATAATTGGAATTTTGACCTCGTTTTGGGGTCGGATTCCGAAACTGATTACATATCCGGGCTCGTGGGTGAATGGGTGATCGGGTTTTGGTCCGAACCTCGTGTTTTGACCAAGCGGGCCCGGGGTCGATTTTTGAATTTTTGGGAAGAATGATAGAAAACTCATAATTAAGCATTGGGGTTGAATTATTTAGCACTTATTGCTATTATTAAGCTAATTATGTTTAGATACAATTGAATTGGAGGCGAATTCTAAAGGGAAAGCGGTATTTGAGGCTTGAGTTTGGTCGTGGAATTCGAGGTAAGTGTTTAGCTTAACCTTAGCTTGAGGGAATAGGTATGGTATCTTATTTGCAACGTGTTAGAGTAATGTGCAACGTATAGGTATGGTGACGAGTATCTATACGTTGGAGTCAAGCATGCCCGTGAGTCGAATATTGTGATTTATGTGATTTTTCATCAAATATTACTTGAGTTTAATTTGATAATTATCCATGTTGGTGGTATTTCTCTGGTATTGATCATTGTTGAGTATTGGTTCAGGTTAAGAATTATTTCATGAAGTTAAGTAACTAAGTGAGACTGGTTATAGATGTTTTCCCTTGCCGGGATGATATTTATTTTACTGTTGTCTCCTTTGCTGGGACGTTATGGCTTCTATTATTATTGTACTGTTGATTTTTCTTGCCGGATTGTTGTTATTAATATTTTTAGGAGAGGAAGAGCATTAAATCACGAAGGGTGATGTCGTGCCGTTTTATTGGATTTATGGTGAGGATGAGTGTTAAAGCACGAAGGGTGATGCCGTGTATGATATTGTGAGGATGAGCATAAAAGCACGAAGGGTGATGCCGTGCATTCTATTTATTGTTTGGTGAGGATGAGAGTAAGCACGAAGGATGATGCCATGCACTTGTTTTCTTTGTGTTACTATTTCTGTAGTTTAAGTTGATATTTGATTTGTTTCTTTACCCCGTTATTCCCATTAATTGATACTCTCTCCCCTCAGCATGTTTTTCCCATTCCTTATTTGGTATCTAGTTGCTTATTTCTTGTCATTATTATTGTTTTGTTTCGTACATGATTGAACTGTACATGTTTAATCGGTTGTCGTGTCCTAGCCTCGTCACTACTTACCCGAGGTTAGGCTCGACACTTACTCAGTACATGGGGTCGGTTGTACTGATGCTACACTCTGCACTTTTGTGCAGATCCCGGTACAGGACCCTACTGATCTTATAGTGTGGAGGATGCCTTCAGCCCATTGGAGATTCCGAGGTAGTCCTACAGGTGTCCGCAGGCCTTTGCATCCCCTCCTACTTTTTTTCAATTCTACTCTTATTTATTTCTGAGGCAGATGTGTACTTATATTTTGTTCAGACTCCTATTTCTAGTATTTATAGACAGTCCGTGAGATTGTAACACTTGGTCTAGGAGTACTTTGGTTCTGGATTTCGTATTAGTATTATATCAAACTGTTGAATCATGTTATCTAGTATTTTAAATTCCGTGATTTTATTATAAAGCCAGGTAAACTGTTAAAGATAAAGGAATAAGGTAATTAATCATTAATGTTGGCTTGACTAGCGGGTTCAATGTTAGGCTCTATCACGGTCCCGACGGTGGAAAATTCGGGTCGTGACAAGTTGTTATCAGAGCACTAAGTTGCTTAGGTCTCACAATTCACGGACAAGCTTAGTAGAGTCTGAGGGATCGGTACGGAGACGTCTGTGCCTATCCCCTAGAGGCTACAGAGTTAGGAATGACTTCACATCTATTCTTCTCTGTCGTGCGATCTGAATTCTCAATGCTAACTGAATTTCTACTATATCCTCTCGCAGATGCTGAGAACACGTGCTTCTTCATCCACTGATCAACAGCCCAATCTCCAGTTGCAGCTCCTACGAGGGGTCGAGGACGAGGCAGGAGCAGAGCTCAGCCCAGAGCAGCAACCCTAGTGGCGGAGCCTCAGATAGAGTTTGCTGATGAGGTTCCTGCCCAGATAGTCCCAGTTGGACCAGCTCAGGTTCCCGAGGGGTTCATTGCCACCCCGGTACTCCAGGATGCTCTGGACCGTCTAGTGGGTCTCATGGAGAGCGTTGCTCAGGCAGGTTTACTTCCTACAGAACCAGCCGTCTCTCAGGCTGGGAGAGGAGCCCAGACTTCCGCTACTCACACTCTGGAGCAGTTGACTTCTCAGTTCCAGACTCCAGCACCTCAGACAGTTGGGGTAATTCAGTCGGGTATTGTGGCTCAGACCGGTGTTGGAGTAGCTATGTCTGCTGATGCTTTGTGGAGGTTAGACCGGTTCACCAAGCTATTTACTACTACTTATAGCAGTGCATCTTCATAGGATCCCCATGACTATTTGGATAGCTGCCACGAGGTTCTCGGAACGTGGGGATAGTGGAGACCAATGGGGTCGACTTTGCTACTTTTTGTCTGTCAGGTCCCGCCAAGACCTGGTGGAGAGATTATTGTTTGGCTAGACCAGTTGGATCACCGCCCTTGACTTGGACCCATTTCTCTGATTTGTTTCTAGATAAGTTTCTCCCTATCACTCAGAGAGAGGATTATAGGAGGCAGTTTGAGCGTCTCCAGCAGGGTTCTATGACCGTCACTCAGTATGAGACCAGATTCATTATCTTGGCTCTTCATGCTATTATGACACTTCCCACCGACCGAGAGAGGGTGAGGAGGTTTACTGAGGGACTAGCTCCGACGATCAGATTACAGATGGCTAGAGAGGCAGGGAGTGATCTTTCCTTTCAGGATGCAGCCAATGGCGCCAGACGAGTCGAGGTGGTTCTACCACACGGGAGTAGTCAGGGGTCTAACAAGAGGCCTCGTCACTTTGGCCGGTTCGGTGGTGTCTCATCTGGAGGCAGGGATTCTTTTGGTAGAGGCCATCCTCCTAGGTCGTTTCAGTCAGCACTTCAGGTTTCTCGCAGTGCTCCAGGTGGTCGGGGTTCCCACATGCAGTATTTTGATCAGTTTCCCTACAATGCACCACCATCTCCAATCAGTGTACCGCCACTCCAGAGTTTCCAGGGTGGTTATTCAGGTCGTCAGGGGTAGTTTTAAGGCTAGCAGTCTCAACAGCCGAGAGCTTGTTATTCTTGTGGTGGTCATGGGCACATTGCTAGATATTTCCCTCGAGCCTCGAGCCTCGAGCCTCGAGCAGTCCTCAGCACCAGGGTTCTTGTGCCATGGTTCTAGCACCAGGTGTTCCACCACCCGCTCAGCCTGCTAGAGGTGGGGGTCGAGGTGTTAGAGGTGGAGGTCAGGCAGTTAGAGGTGGAGGCCAGGCTACTAGAGTTAGAGGTTAGCCAGCAGGAGGACATCCGAGGGATGTAGCTCAGATTGGTGGGGCCTAGCCCTGATGTTATGCTATTCCAGCCAGACCTGAGGCTGAGGCCTCCGATGCGGTTATCACAGGTATGGTTTCTGTTTGCAGCAGGGATGTTTCAGTACTATTTGATCCAGGGTCCACATATTCCTATGTGTCATCTTCTTTTTCTCCTTATTTGGTTATGCCTCGTGATTCTCTGAGTACTCATGTATATGTATCTAGACCGGTGGGTGAGTCTATTGTGGTAGATCGTGTCTACCATTCGTGTGTAGTGGTTATTGGTGGTCTTTGAGACTAGTGTAGATCTTCTACTCCTTGATATGGTAGATTTTGATGTTATTTTGGGGATGAATGGAATTTGCCTTATCATGCCATACTGGACTGTCATGCCAAGACCGTGATCTTAGCATTTTCGGGGCCTCGACTGGAGTGGAGAGGGACTCCTGGTCATTCTTCCAGCAGGGTTATCTCATATATGAAGGCTCGGCGTATGGTCGAGAAGGGTTGTTTGGCCTATTTGGCCTATGTTCATGATTCTAGTGTCGAGGTTCCTTCTATGGAGTATGTACCCATTGTTCGTGAGTTTCCAGAGGTGTTTCCTGCAAACCTGCCGGGTATGCCACCCGAAAGGGATATCAACTTTTGCATTGATTTGGCTCCGGGCACTCAGCCCATTTCTATTCCGCCATATCGTATGGCCCCACAAGAGTTGAAGGAGTTGAAAGAACAGTTGCAGGACTTGCTTGATAAAGGCTTTATTAGGCCTAGTGTCTCGCCTTGGGGTGCGTCGGTGTTGTTTGTTAAGAAGAATGATGGGTCGATGAGGATGTGCATAGATTATCGGTAGTTGAACAAGGTTACCATCAAGAATAAGTATTTGTTGGCGGGGATTAATGAGTTGTTTGATCAGCTTCAGGGTGCCAAGGTATTTTCGATGATTGATTTGAGATCTGGCTACCATCAGTTGAGGATTAGGGCATCTGATGTCCCTAAGACATCTTTTCGCACTCGGTACGGGCATTATGAGTTCTTAGTGATGTCATTCGGGTTGACAAATTCCCCGGCATCTTTCATAGACTTGATGAACCGAGTGTTCAGGCCTTGCTTGGATTCCTTCGTGATTGTCTTCATTGATGATATTCTGATTTATTCCCGCAGCCGGGAGGAGCATAAGTAGCACCTTTGAGTCGTTCTCCAGACTCTGAAAGACAGTCAGTTATATGCCAAGTTTTCAAAATGTGAGTTTTGGTTGAGTTCAGTTGCATTTCTGGGTCATGTTGTATCATCGGAGGGTATTCAGATGGATCCCAAGAAGATTTCAGTGGTCAAGTATTGGCCTAGACCCACATCAGCTACAGAGATCCGGAGTTTTTTGGGTTTGGCGGGCTATTACCGTCGATTTGTGGAGGGGTTTTCGTCTATTGCAGCCCCAATGACCAGGTTGACTCAGAAGGGTGCCCAGTTCAGGTGGTCATAGGAGTGTGAGATAAGCTTCCAGAAGTTCAAGACAGCCTTGACTATGGCGTCGGTGTTGGTTTTTCCCACAGGTTCAAGGCCATATACTGTGTATTGTGAGATATCTGGTTGGACTTGGTGCAGTGTTGATGCAGGATGACAAGGTTATTGCATATGCTTCATGTTAGTTGAATATCCACGAGAAGATTTATCCGGTTCATGATTTGGAGTTAGCAGCCATTGTCCATGCGCTGAAGATTTGGAGGCATTATCTGTATGGCGTGTCATGTCAGGTGTTCACGGATCATAAGAGTTTGCAATATTTGTTCAAGAAGAAAGAGTTGAATTTGAGGCAAAGGAGATGGTTGGAGTTATTGAAAGACTATGACATCACCATCTTATATCATATAGGGAAGGCCAACGTGGTGGTCAATGCTTTGAGTAGGAAGTCAGCCAATATGGGTAGTCTTGCATATATTCTGGTCGAGGAGAGACCGCTTGCTTGGGATGTTCAGGATTTAGCCTATCGGTTTATGAGATTGGATGTTTCTGAGCTCGGCCGTGTTCTAGCTTATACAGTTGCTCGTTCTTCATTATTTGATCGTATTCGAGATCGGCAGTATGATTTTCCTCATTTGTGTGTCCTTAGGGACACGGTGCGGCATGGTGGTGCCAAGCAGGTTACAGTTGGTGATGATGGGGTTTTACGGATGCAGGGTCGTGTTTGTGTGCCCAATGTGGATGGACTTCGTGAGTTGATTTTAGAGGAGACCCATAGTTCCCGGTACTCCATTCAGCCGAGCGACGCAAAGATGTATTAGGATTTGAGGCATCATTATTGGTGGAGGAGGATGAAGAAGGATATTGTGGCATATGTAGCTCGGTTCTTGAATTGTCAGCAGGTCAAGTACGAGCATCAGAGACCTGGTGGATTGCTTCAGCAGATTGAGATTCCTAAGTGGAATGAGAGCGTATCACAATGGATTCCGTTGTTGGTCTCCCACGGACTCAGAGGAAGTCTGATGTAGTATGGGTTATTGTGGATAGGCTGACCAAGTCAGCACATTTCATCCCTGTGGCAGTTTCCTATTCTTCGGAGAGATTGGCAGAGATCTACACTAGGGAGATTGTTCGTCTTCATGGCGTGCCCGTGTCTAATATTTCTGACCGGGGTATGCAGTTTACCTCACATTTCTGGAGGGCAGTTCAGCGTGAGTTGGGAACGAGAGTCGAGTTGAGCACAGTGTTTCACCCTCAGACGGACGGACAGTCTGAGCGTACTATTCATATTTTGGAGGATATGCTACAAGCCTGTGTCATTGACCTTGCAAGTTCTTGGGATCAGTTCTTGCCATTAGCTGAGTTTGCCTACAACAACAACTATCAGTCGAGCATTCAGATGGCTGCCTATGAGGCATTATATGGTAGGCGGTGTCGGTCGCCGGTTGGGTGGTTTAAGCCGGGAGAGGCTCGGTTGTTAGGTACAGACTTAGTGCAGGATGCCTTGGATAAGGTTAAGATCATTCAGGATAGACTTTGTAAAGCTCAGTCTAGGCAGAAGAGTTATGCCGACCGCAGAGTTCGTGATGTGGCATTCATGGTCGGAGAGCGGGTGTTGCTTCGAGTGTCGCCCATGAAGGGCGTGATGAGATTTGGGAAGAAGGGAAAGCTAAGCCCTAGGTACATCGGTCCTTTTGAGATCCTTGATAGAGTGGGAGAGGTGGCTTATAGACTTGTGTTGCCACCGAATTTATCAGTGTTTCATGTGTCTATGCTTTGGAAGTATCACGATGATCCAGCCCATGTTTTAGACTTCAGTAGTGTCCAGTTGGACAAGGATTTGACCTATGAGGAGGAGCAGATAGCTATTCTAGACTGGCAGGTTCGTCAGTTGAGATCGAAGAGTTATCCTTCGGTTCGTGTTCAGTGGAGAGGTCAGCCTGCCGAGGCATCTGCCTGGGAGTCCGAATCTGATATGCAGAGCCGGTATCCCCACGTTTTCCTCGATTCAGGTACTTTTCTATGTTCGTTCGAGGACGAACGTTTGTTTAGAAGTGGAGAACGTGATGACCCAAAAAGTTATCTCTCATTTTATAAGTCAAAACAGTGTTTCGAGGCCTTGAAAACCTGCTTTTTCTCACCTTGTTTTGCGTGCACATTCCGGGCGTATATCCGGAAAGCTTTTATATGAAAAACTGAGAAAAATGCTAAATTTGCCTTTAGAATTGAATTTAAGTTGACTTCGGTCAACATTTTGGGTAAACGAACCCGGACCCATGATTTGATGGTCCCGAGGGTCCGTAGGAAAATATGGGACTTAGGTGTATGCCCGGAATTGAATTCCGAGGTCCCAAGTCCAAGAAATGAATTTTTGAAAGAAATTGTTTTACTGAAATTATAAGAGTCCTTAAAAATTTGATTATATTTGAAATTGATGGTATCGGGCCCGTATCTTGGTTCCGGATCCCGATACAGGTTTAATATAGTACTTGAATAATGCCTGTAAAATTTGGTAAGAAACGGAGGTCATTTGACGTGATTCGGACCCTTAGTTGTGAAATTTGAAACTTTGAAAGTTTTGAGATTTTTCCTTGATTTCTATGCTAAATTCGTTGTTTAAGATGTTATTTCGGCAATTTGATTGCGCGAGTAAGTCCGTAGGATGTTTTTAAGGGTGTGTGCATGTTTGGTTTTGAGCCCCGAGGGCCCGGATGAGTTACGGATCAGTTTTGGGGTGTTTAGACTTAGGAAATCCCTGTTGGTGCACCGGTTCTAGTGTGCCCGCACCTGCGAGCCTAGGGTCGCAGGTGCGGACCTTCAGCCGCAGGTGCGGTCCAGCCCAGCCTGCCTTCTTTCCGCAGGTGTGACAAGTTTCCGCAGAAACGGTTCCACAGAAGCGGATAAACCTCCAAAGGTGCGGCCCTCAGTGGCCTTGCCCATTTCCGCAGTTGCGACCAATTTCCGCACCTGCGAGAGCGTAGGTACGACCCAAGCACCGAAGGTGCGAGGGTCGGGCAGTGAAGTCATTAAAATAGAACTCCAGCCAATTTTTTTTCAAATTTTAACAAAAATATAAGACTTAGGGAGATTTTCTCAAGAGATTTTCTTCCCAAATCATAGGTAAGTGTCCATTAGCTAATTTCTTTCAACTTTCTATTGTTTTTCATCAACAAATTGGGATTTGGGTAGAGTTAAGGCTTTTGTATAATTGGAATTTCGACCTCGTTTTGGGGTCGGATTCCGAAACTAATTACATATCCGGGCTCGTGGGTGAATGGATGATGGGGTTTTGGTCTGAACCTCGTGTTTTGACCAAGCAGGCCCGGGGTCGATTTTTGACTTTTTGGGAAGAATGATAGAAAACTCATAATTAAGCATTGGGGTTGAATTATTTTGCACTTATTGATATTATTAAGCTAATTATATTTAGATACAATTGAATAGGAGGCAATTCTAAAGGGAAAGCGGTATTTGAGGCTTGAGTTTGGTCGTGGAATTCGAGGTAAGAGTTAGGCTTAACCTTAGCTTCTGGGAATAGGCATGGTGTCTTATTTGCTACGTGTTAGAGTATGTGCAATGTATAGGTGTGGTAACGAGTATCTATACGTTGGATTCAAGCATGCCCGTGAATCGAATATTGCGATTTATGTTATTTTTCATCAAACATCACTTGAGTTTAATTTGATAATTATCCATGGTAATGGTATTTGTTTGGTATTGATCATTGTTGAGTATAGTTTCAGGTTAAGAATTATTACGTGAAGTTAAGTAACTAAGTGAGATTGGTTATAGCTATTTTCCCTTGCCGGGATGATATTGATTCTACGATTGGCTCCCTTGTCGGGACGTTATTGCTTCTATTATTATTGTACTGTTGATTTTCCTTGTTGGATTGTTGTTATTGATTTGTTTGGGTGAGGAAGAGTGTTAAAGAACGAAGGGTGACGCCGTGCCGTTTTATTTCATTTATGGTGAGGATGAGTGCTAAAGCACGAAGGGTGATGTCGTGTATGATATTGTGAGGATGAGCGTAAAAGCACGAAGGGTGATGCCATGACATATTATGAACTTAAAATCACGAAGGGTAATGTCGTGCAATTTCTATTAAATATATGGTGAGGATGAGAGTAAAAGCACGAAGGGTGATGTCGTGCATTCTATTTATTGTTTGGTGAGGATGAGAGTAAAAGCACGAAGGGTGATGTCGTGCACTTGTTTTCTTTGTGTTACTATTTCTGTATTTTAAGTCGATATTTGATTTGTTGCTTTACCCTATTATTCTCACTAATTGATACTCTCTCCCCTCAGCATGTTTTTCCCCTTCCTTATTTGGTATCTAATTCCTTATTTCTTGTCATTATTATTGTTTTATTTCGTACATGATTGAACTTACAGGTTTAATTGGTTGTCGTGTCCTAGCCTCGTCACTACTTCGCCGAGGTTAGGCTCGACACTTACTCAGTACATGGGGTCGATTGTACTGATGCTACACTCTGCACTTTTGTGCAGATCCCGGTATAGGACCCTACTGACCTTAGAGTAAGGAGGCTGCCTTCAGTCCATTGGAGATTCCGAGGTAGTCCTGCAGGCGTCCACAGGCCTTGGCGTCCCCTCCTACTTTATTTCCATTCTGCTCTTATTTACTTCTCAGACAGATGTATACTTATATTTTTTTCCAGACTCCTATTTGTAGTATTCATAGACAGTCTGTGAGATTGTGACACTTGGTCTGGGAGTACTTTGGTTCTGGATTTCGTATTAGTATTATATCAAACTGTTGAATCATGTTATCTCGTATTTTAAATTTCGTGATTTTATTATAAAGTCTGGTAAACTGTTAAAGATAAAAGAATAAGGTAATTAATCAGTAACGTTGGCTTGCCTAACGGGTTCAATGTTAGGCGCCATCACGGTCCCGACGGTGGAAAATTCGGGTCGTGACAAGCCTCCATGATCCTACATAAGCTTTCATGACTTCTTGATTTTTCCACTCCTCCTCAAGTTTCTCTTGTAATTCTTTAAGTTTAGATTCTACACTCTCTCGTTTATGACGTTCTTCTTTCACCTCTTTTTTTTGTGCTTGCGGTTGCTCTTGAAGACCTTGTATCATTGCTTATTTATGCTTAAGTCCCCATCCTTGGCCGTGGTAAAATCTTGACTTTTCTCCAACAATTTCATGAAGGACGCATTAACAATAAGGTCCATATCATTACTATCTTTTGTTTCTTGAACTTGCTCTGCAACCAATTCATTCACTTTATCCTACAAACAGACCATAAAAGTTTTATCTTTCAATATTTGTTTCAATAAACTCATATCATAGGATTAAATATTAGATTTTTGTATGTACAATCAATTCAGCAGTGGCATCGTTGACCCAATGACCATTTTTATGTGAATTGTTTCCCAATCTGAAAGTTTTGCTGTTTTCCGGTGATTGCATCTCTCTAACAAAATAAATCAAATTACCCCATTAAAGAAAGAATTACAAGGTTCATAAAATAGGACATATCTCATCTCTTCTAAAGAGACTGTCCCGAAGAATTTTCTGCCGCAAATGTGATTGATTCCTTGTTTTGCCTTGTTTATTTTGTTTCTAGCACTCATTCTCTGCATTGAATGTGAATCAATGATATATGTTATGATACAAGTATAAAAAGTAAAATAAGAAATAAACCACACTTTGAGTCTCTGGTCATAAAAATTTAAGTTCCATTTCATAGGTTGCTTTCTTAGTTTTTTTGTAACTTCCCTGGTTGACGTAGACATTTTCCAAAATTCTTTTAGCTAAATAATAGCTTATGTGCATATTTCATTGAATTACCTTGAAAAGGATCATAGTCGAAATACTCCACCAAGAATTTCCATTCGACTTTAGTGACATCTTCAAGTATGTTCTGAAATTGTTCCTCCTTTGTAGCAAATTTCACTACTAGAAATCTGGTAAAAAGTGACCATAATAACCGACCAACGTTGGTCGCTTTTGGAAAATTATCGATCAAAACACGTCCAAACACGTTTGGTCGCTATATTGGTGGTCCTTTTATCTTAGCGACCAACGTTCTGTACAATTTAAAGCACATATCGACCAACCTTGGTCGGTAACATATTTTAATAATTTAAATTTTACCGACTAAAGTTGGTCGTGTATTAAAATTACATTATTTTATTAATTATTAAAATTTAAAATTACCGACCAAAGTTGGTCGGTAAAGTAAAATATACATTATTTTATAAAATTGAAATTTAACTATACCGACCAAAGTTGGTCAGTAATTTTAAAAGTTGGATGCATTAACCGACCAACTTTGGTCGCTATGTTTAATTTTTTATTTTTTTTACACTTAAGCGACCAAGGTTGGTCGCTAATTTGCAGAAAATAATTTTTTTTACTTAAATACCGACCAACTTTGGTCGGATTTCTGGGTTTTAATTTTTGCATAAAATGCCTGTTTTGGCAGCTACACCACCTGCCAGCATACCAAAATCCCTAAATAACAATACAATTCAATACCAGAATCCCTAAAACACAACAACAACAACAACAACAACAACAACAACAACAACAACAACAACAATAACAACAACAACAACAACACAACAACAACAACATAATTCAATAAAAATATTAAAACTAACAAATTAAAGTTCAACAGAACTAATAAATTAAACTAAAACTAAGTTAAAGCTTATTACAACTAGTTCAAACCGGTAACCGACCAACGTTGGTCGCTAAGGTAAAAAAAAGACCAATTGTACAATTTAAAGCACATACCGACCAACCTTGGTCGGTAACATATTTTAATAATTTAAATTTTACCGACTAAAGTTGGTCGGTGTATTAAAATTATATTATTTTATTAATTATTAAAATTTAAAAATTACCGACCAAAGTTGGTCGATAAAGTAAAATATATATTATTTTATAAAATTGAAATTTAACTATACCGACCAAAGTTGGTCGGTAATTTTAGAAGCTGGATTCATTAACCGACCAACTTTGGTCGCTAATGTTTAATTTTTTATTTTTTTAGACTTAAGCGACCAAGGTTGGTCGCTAATTTGCAAAAAATAGTATTTTTTTTACTTAAATACCGACCAACTTTGGTCGGATTCTGGGTTTTAATTTTGGCATAAAATGCCTGTTTTGGCAGCTACACCACCTGCCAGCATACCAAAATCCCTAAATAACAATACAATTCAATACCAAAATCCCTAAAACACAACAACAACAACAACAACAACAACAACAACAACACAATTCAACAAAAATATTAACGCTACAAATTAAAGTTCAACAGAACTAACAAATTAAACTAACAAAACTAAGTTAAAGCTTATTACAACTAGTTCAAAAGCGGTTCTATTTGTCTAGTTCAAAGTCTATAAAAGTCAAGGAGTGTTTTGTACAACATCATCATCACCGTCTGATGAACTTTCATCTATAAGACGGTATAGAGAAGGGTCTTTGGAGGACGAGAAGAACGACCACGGGGAGGACGGGAGGAACGATCACGGGGAGCACAGGGGGAACGCTTACGTACAGGTCAAGCCTCTGGAAATGACTCACGAGACTGGGGAATCGGAAAAGCTCCAGTAAATAGGAGAGTTCTGATCTAAGCTTGCATGCCAAGGTACTGAGCACCTCTAACCTTTTCTCTTTCCTTGGCCGCTTCTAGCTCGGATGTGAGCCTTGTCACAAACTCCCGCATAGAGGAGAGGCTCTCCTCATCAAGTTGCTCGCCTTGTGAGGAAGTCCCTATTCCTTGCATTCCACACTTATAGCTATGGAATTTCTTAATAGGAAGCTCGTATACCTTCCCCCATTTTGGACCGCCAGCAGACTCCATCCATATTCTTTCAGCATCCTCTTCCGAAGGTTGGGTTGGCTCGCCCGACTCATTTGGTGACTGAGTGCGGATGAATTCCTCCACGTTAGTTTGGAAGCGACCCTATACGAAAATTTACATTGAATTAGTATTTCAAAATTTATATAAAATAAATTAAAATACTTAATGAGAAGTGAAAACTTACATATACAGTCGAGGCCCGGTTCTCGACCCACCTTTCGTGATTCGTCTCTTTCTTTTTCTTTACAATATGTGTCTCATTGAGTAGCTCATCTTGGTTCATTGGATGCCCCAACTTCTTTTCCTGAAAACAAATTAACTTAGTTAATAAACAGAATAGATATACTTTGAAAATTAAAATAAATTAAGCAATTATGTACCAATCTTCTTTTTATTGTCCTTAGGCTGATCGCACCTCCAGTGTGCAAGGAGCCTCCCTTCTCATATGCGCGAGCTTTCTTTCTTTTTTCGCTCTTCTGTAAGAACTTTGCGGTAAGCCATTTCCTTTGCAAATCATCCCATAAATTTTGAAGTAACCAGACAGGCTTCTTGTTCTTCTTTCTAGATTCGGAGAAAGTATACGGCAACCGCTTGCGAGCTTTGTGATGAAAATTTGCAGTCACTTCCGTGCTATAACGATGTTCCCATACACTTGCACTATATTTCAAAAGTTAAATATTATATGGAAATATCATAAATATAAATAATTAAACTGCTTAAAAGAACATTTATACCTTAAATTGATTGAAAATTTTCTCCTTCAGCGATAATGGGAAATCAGTCCAAGTCGCATAAGGGCCATCATAAATATTTCTGATGGCTTTGGTGATTATCCTCGTAGTCTTATTACTCGAGATGAACCTGCAATTTAACAAAAAAAATACATTAATATCTTAGTAAAAACTTTACAAAACAATAAACGCAAAAATAACAAATAACTCTTACCCATCCCCCTCAGGGACTATGGTGATCCTTCCATATTGATCATAATGCACCTCCTTGTCATCATCATCATCACCGTCGAAGCATGTATATCAGGGGCATGTGTGGAAGGTGTAGGGGGATCAGAGCTACTACCTCGCAGGCGAAGGCCTAAAATAGATGGAGTCGCTGATGAAGATAGTTGCGATCCCTATGACTGCGACATAGCTGGATGGATCCTAAGTGGTTGTGATACTGATGGCTGTGACCCGAGTGGATTTGACCCGAGTGGATGTGACATGGATGGATGTGATCCATGTGGCTGTGACATGGATGGATGTGATCCATGCGATGCAGATGCCTGCGATCCACGTGGTCGTGAGGCAGCTGGACTGTATGCCCGACGTATAGTCATATGGCCCTGTGATGAAAGACCTGGTGTCTGCATGAAGGTGTAGGGCTCGTGATGCTGTGGCAGCTCAGTATAGTCATGGGGTGGAGGATAAGACATAGGCATCTCTGAAGAGGGTGGAAAAGAAGGAGTATTATTTTCTACCCTCCTCTTTCCTTTCCTAGCCTTTTCTCGACCCCGAGAACCAGTAGGGTCATTGTTACCTTGACTCTTGCTTGTCATCTGCATAATATAATACATATTTAGATTGAAACATATAAGAAACTAGTTATAAAATGAGAGTTATTTAAAAAACCAACTTTTTAAAGCTCATCGACGTATTGTTTCTCGTCCGAGAATTCTTCTTCCTCACTTGTTTGAGCTTCATTAGTTGATTCTTTGTCCTTATTTTCTACAATTGTTACTTCATTTATATCAACTTCTTCCAATATGTGTTCAGGATTTTCCAAATCATTTTCTAGCTGATCGTCCACTATTTGGTGAACACTGGAGATATCGTTTTGATATGCAACATCTAACACATTCTCGACTTCCACCTTACCTACAGGCTTAGTTTTTATTACAACCCACCAAACGAACTTATTCCGCCGTAATGGATAAGGAGCATAATACACTTGCCTAACATTATGTGCAATTATGAAAGGATCATAGTGATCATACTCTCTCGTATGAATAACCTCAATTATGTTGTATTGATTGTGTACTCTTGTACCTCTTGTTGGATTTGGGTCAAACCACTTGCATCTAAAGAGTATCAATTTCTTATATGGCCAACCTGTATATTCTAGTTCTATTATTTCTTTGAGCACACCATAATAATCAGTATCTCCAACTTGGTTTCCATCACTACCTTGAACCCACACCCCGATGTTGTTGCTATTTTTATTTTTAGAGCAATCCTCTATATGGAACTTATAACCATTCACTACGTACTTAGACATTATTGTGACCTGAATCCCAGGTCCCCAAGATATATCTTTCAAAAATGATTTACACCATTATTTCATATTGTTAAAAAAATTCATAAGTTAGGATAACTTACAAACATTGTTTACCTACATAGTGTTAGAACATTATTAGGATAAACTTACAAATTGTTTGAACCACGTATCAAATCTCGTATATACAGCATCATGGCCAAATTGACCCACGAAGTGACTGTGGCACATCAAATAGTTTTAGTAGTTGCATCGAGATGTAATCACAGTAAATTTTATATTTTGATAACTAATAAATCAATACTTACTTGAGAAATGGTACAACTTCGGGACAATTTAGCAACACATGAAGTGTAGCTGACTTGCACTCCATATCACTCAAACTTCTCTTTCTAACATCCTTAGAACATCGGCCTGGTTGATTGAATATGGACATAGGAGGATATAATGGATCATTCACACATTCGACCGTGTGCCTATTGGGCCTATTCCTAGCACATGGCACATTACTCTCAAAATAATAAGAACAAAAATGAGCAGTTTCCTTTGCAAGATAAGCTTCGCATATAGATCCTTAAATCCTATTCCTCTGCTTAATAAATTGTTTGCATTTGCCAATTGTCCTACATAATGTCATGTTAGCCAAGAACATTCAAATAAAATAGAAAATTACATCAAACTTATAATATTACCTCTCAAAGGGATACATCCATCTGCATTGAACAGGCCCTCCAAGTCGTGCCTCGTGTACAAGGTGGATTGGAAGGTGTTCCATCACATCAAAAAAACCACATGGAAATATCTTTTCCATCTTATTAGAAGTTACGCGAATGTTCTGATCCATTCGGAGTAGGTTTTCTTCCCTTAATGTGGTAGAATACAAGTCTTTGAAAAACAAACTAATCTTTGTGATGGGTTTCCAGATTCTTTCAGGAAAACCACAAAATGCAATAGGCACTAAGGTCTCCATGAAAACATGACAGTCATGACTTTTCAAATGGCTCAACTTCCCTACCTCCATATCAACTTTTTTTCCAAGATTCGACGCATAACCCTCAATCATCTTCAATTTCGTAACCCAATCACAAATTTGCCATCTTTCCTTCGAAGTGAATGTATAACTTGATTTGGGATTAAATATCTTACCATTTTTTGTTGTCTGCAAGTATAATTTAGGCCGCCTGCAATATTCTTGTAAGTCCATTCTAGCCTTCGGGTTATCCTTTATCTTACGTTTAAAATCCATCACTGTGTTGAACAAATTGTCAAAATAATTCTTCTCAATATGCATGACATCAAGGTTGTGATGGAGAAGATTATCCTTCCAATAAGGAAACTCCCAAAATATACTCTGTTTCGTCCAATTATGAGTAACACCGTATCAGGGGAATCTATAAGGTGGAGCTTCAGAAACTTTACTAAAGTTCTGGACCCTCTCCAAAATTTCCTCACCTGAAAGTATCGGAGGTGGAGAATCATATTCCATTTTATTCTTTTTGAATGCATTTTTCATACTTCTAAACTCATGATCAGGAGGCAAGAATTGACGATGACAATCAAATCATGATTGCTTTTGGCCATGTTTCAAAGTGAATGATTTACTATTTTCCATGCAGTAAGAACAAGCTAGCTTCCCAGCAGTCATCCACCCAGACAACATTCCATACGCAGGAAAATCGTTAATAGTCCATATTAAATTAGCACGCAAATTGAAATTCTTCTTTGTTGATATGTTATATGTTCAACATCATCATACCACAATTGTTTTAGCTCATCAATCAAAGGTTGCAAATATACATCAATCAAACTTTTCAGATTATGTGGACCGGGGATAATACAATTTAAGAATATATATGTCACGATCCAAAATCCATAAGGTCGTGAAGGCGTCGGACATCATTGTCAGGCAAGGCAATTATTAATTAGTTAAGTTGAATTTTTATGTTTTAGCATTTATGAAAATTATTACCTTTCACTTTATTACATAATAACTAAATAAAATCTGTTAAGTAAATACAATGGTTTAAATATTCCATTTTAGCAAATATATCCCAACACATCCCAGAACCCAGTGTCATAAGTACATGAGCAAATTCTAAGAATTTCACAAATACTACAAGCTTGTCCGAAATACAAATTNGGGAAAACAAAGAATTTAAATTGTAAATAAATACAATATGAGGGAGACTCTGTCAGTTGCGGATCGCCTCCGGATGATGCAGCTCGCCTAAGTCTCCAACCAGTCACGTCGCTATGAAAGTACATGTGCAATAAAAATGCACAACAAGTGTAGCATGAGTACGAAAATAACGTGTACTCAGTAAGTCGCCCACCTAACCTCAGAGAGATAGTAACGAGAGGTCGTATTAGACACTCACTAAGGTCCAACAAATTAATTTAACAGAATATGATGAACAAGGTAGGCATGTAAAGGTAGTAAATCAGCAAATATATAAGGCACTGAAATCCAAGTAAATAATGGAAGTAAATAAACAGTTACTACTTCCTCATTTTCCCCCAAATATCTTAAATAAACAATTTCTTCTTTGTTTTCCCCCAATATCTTAAATAAACAATTACTTCTTTATTTTTCCCCAAATATCTTATCACTTCAAAATCTATGAAAACATTTAACAATTTAGCATGTGCATACGGGATAAGGACAACAGGCCTGAACCATAAAAATAATCATGTATGTGCACTGCCGAGGGTCGAACGGCCCGAACCATAAGTGCACCTTTGCCATAAAATAATCATATTTATGCACTGCCAAGGGTCGAACGGCCCGTACCATAAGTGCATTTTTCAATCCGTCGTGGCGTACGGGCTGCTCCCATGAGAGTGGGGGAAATAACACTCTGCTCGCGGAATATAAATTGCGAAGCGGTCACATGCAGTCATGCACAATGAACAGTCCACCGCCACTACGTCGGAAAAACGAATACTCAAGTAAATTACAGATTTCTCTTTTAAAAACCACAAAATAGTATTTAAATCCTTTCTTTAAATTCATTTGCCAAGTTTTTATAATATTTAATAATATAACCTTATCCGGAATACAATTGCCCACGAAGGAAATCAATTCTCTTTCTAGATGATTAAGAAAATGAACCCTAGTCTTCCTTAGATATTCAATTACTATTTCGATTAAATTAGCAATTTGATATTACAGGCAAGATCACAGGTACAACAGGTAAGGCATGCTAGTGGGTCCTAGGCTACCCGTACATGGTATAATAGTAGCTACGCACGGACTCCCGTCACCTCGTGCGTACGTAGCCCCCGCAGATAGTAGCACATACTTAATTAGTTCACCTAGGGGGACAATTCCCCCTAACAAAGTTAGAAAGGGGACTTACCTCGCTCCGGCTTCCAAGCCCTTCTGACGACTCCAATGGATGCACAACGCCCCAAAACTATCAAAACAATGGCACACCAATGAAAATATACTCTAGTATTTGCAACAATTCCAAATTATATAATTTCCCAATCACGCTCAGTGAATTGACCAAAATGCCCTCGGGCTCACGTGCCCGGAATCCGAAATTTCTCGAAGATATATTCTAACCATAGCCTTACTAACTCAAATATACAATTTGCTCTAAATTCCATGCTCAAATTCGTGGTAGAAATCCAAAATAACATTTCTAGGTCTTTCCTCAAAAATCCCAATTGTCTTACTAATTTCCATGTCTAATCCATGCATATAATCTTGTATTAATCTTAAAAATATGAAGAAATTACTTACCTATTGATGCTTGATGGAAAACCCCTCTTGACGCTCCTCAAAATCGCCCACATCAATGAAACAAATGAAGAAATGGCCAAAATCCCGTTTAAAATACCTCACTGCCCAGGCGACCCTCTTATGCGATCACATAGGCCAACTATGCTGCCTCCCAAATTCCCTCAGTGTGATCGCATCCCAACACCTGCATTCTCACAGGCCAAAGTTGCAACCCCCACATTTCTTCTACTGTGTGATCGCATACACTTACCTGCGATCACATAAGCCAAAATCCAACAGCTTCCCAAATTGCACTGTGCGATCACATACACTTACCTGCGACCGCATAAGCCAAAATTCCAGACCATCTAATTTCTTCTTCGCGATCGCACACTATGGGCCGCGATCGCATAGCTTACCAGTGACACCAGCAAACAGCAACAGTAGGTAGGGGAAATGGTCTGAAACCACCAGAAAACACACCCGAGGCCCCTCGAGACCCCGTTCAATCACACGACTCAGTCCCATAACCTTACACGAGCTTTCTCGAGGCCTCAAATCACATCAAACAATGCCGAAATCACGAATTGCACTAAAATTCAACTTTATGAACTTTGAAATTTTGAACTTCCACATCCGATGCCGAAACCTATCAAATCACGTCCGATTGACCCCAAATTTGCACACAAGTCATATTTGACATTACAGACCTGCTCCAGCTTCCGGAATCGCATTCCGACCTCGATACCAAAATTTCCACTTCCGGTCGGATTTCTCAAAAAACCTTCAAATTTCTATCTTTAGCCAAATGACTTCAAAATGACCTACGGACATCCGAATTCACTTCCGATCGCGCTCCCAACTCCAGAATCACCATACGGAGCTATTCCCAGGCTCGGAATCCCAAACGGACATCAATATCACTGAAATGCGCTTCAACCCAAACTTAGGAAATTTCTTCAAAAATGTCGACTTCCACAATATACGCTGAAACACTCCCGGTTTATCAAAAGCCAGATCCGGACATACGCCCAAGTCCGAAATCATCATACGAACCTGTAGGAACCTTTAAGTCCCGATTCGGAGGTCGTTTACTCAGAAATTTCAATCTTAGTTAATTCTCCAACTTAAGGCTTCTGAAATGAGAATTTTCTTTCCAAATTGACTCTAAACTTCCCGAAATTCAATTCCGACCACACCTACAAGTCATAATACCTGAAACGGAGTTGCTCATGACCTCAAACTGCTGAACGATGCGCTAGAGCTCAAAACGACCGTTCGGGTCGTTACATTCTCCCCCACTTAAACAGACGTTCGTCCTCGAACATGCCAAGAACTGCTCTGGAGTTATCTGAAATCACTGTTTAACACCTCGAGAACCTGCCCGTGCTACCACAACCCAGCAGAGTACATTAGCTTGATCAAATCTGAAGATTTCTTAATGTATCCATATAATAAGCTCAGAATCCAGTTCCAACACCTGAAATTTCTCTGCCATGACTAGTTCCAATATATAAACACTGTATCAACTAACACACGCTATACCAGAACATGACTGCATACCTTTACTGGATTAGAACCATGCACCGCATAATTCATCACATGTCCACAACGACACTCCCTGAACCTTAATATCCAAAATTCCATGAATCTGATGCTCCCAAGGCACCTTATGACATATATATACATTTTTCCATAATGCTGGCGATACCACCACAACGGAGGAGGCGGGTAGAAATTCATAACCAACTGCAGAGTTAACAAATCATTGAATATCTCATCTTGACTAGAATCATTACCTCATTATGAACCAACCGTTGGTAATTGTCCTTCAATGTATTTCATATAATCTTATCGCACTGATCCCTGATCCAATAATCTCGTCTCACCCAGTATGAACTGCTCAGACAACAATTAACCCCAAACATGACCAACAGTCTCACATGACACCACAACGTGCCAATAGGCCATAACTCGAACATGATACATAAATAAATGACTCAGGAAAAGACTACTCGACTCACGCAACTTATTATGAACTCTTCTCATAAAATAGAAAGTAAAACACAAGAAAAATAAATATAGGAACCTTACTCATCATCACACTGTTGCGGCGTGCAACCCGATTCAAATAACATACCCGTGGCGGGGTGCCACCTGATCCCATCATAAAAATTCACATAAGGAAATATACACGGAGCTGAATTGCTCACTATTACACATTACCGAATATCGGTCACAAGCACGCTAAGTGCATAATACCATCCTGGGGAGACTGATAAGGCCATATGCTACAAAACTCAAGCACGACTGAGGTGCGATATATATATATATATATACTCTGGATCTCAAGAGCTATCCTGCTCACATAACATCACCACTACGCGGGACCTCAATACATAAGAAATTATCAAGTCGTTTCACAACTCACACGGCAAAATCATAATATTACCTGAATTTGACGAAGGCAGGACAACACCTGATATCCCAACACCCCTCCTTGAGGATCACTATACTAAAATGAACATATCTGCCTCACATGAAGCCCATAATCATATTTAAATCCATCCACAAACATCGAGTCTACCTTGCTCGCACCAAATTAGGCTAATAGCCTTACCTGGGTCCATATTAACCCCCTTCCTCTCAATACGCAAGAACAACCATCATAGTCGGGACAACATCCCACAATCCACAACCAACTGGACCAAACGCCTTCTTGGCATAAATTTTCAAACAAGCAATATTGCACTTCCTTATACTTGGTCCAAATCTTCAATCTATTAAGTGACTACATGTCACACTTATACAATCTTCTCGTGGTCACGCTCCCATGACCTTCCATACGAGGTAACAAGTCTGCACATCTGTATCACCGACCACACTAATGTTGAAAAGCAAATCAAGAATCCCATAACCAGGATACAAAGCCTCTTTCATCAAACACCGATCTCAGATGACGCTGAAGTCATCACCTGCTTACCCTGAACTTTCAAATCACTTTTTCTTTCTCATCCGAGCTCATAACATCCTTGCTAACACCGAACCGCAAATCTCGATTCTTACTCCCAGTTACATACTGCTTACCGCACCTAACATGCCAATATGAGATTGCGCAAGAATTCCATCATAACCTCTGAAGCACTAATAGGGTGAACACTTCATCATATAGAAACCTTTTACTTACCTCAATTCAAGAGAACAATAACAATACTCGATGGAATTCTCACAATCACCCAACATGCAAATCCTTAGGTAGTGATTTGAACCACCATAAACCTTCCAGGCTATACCTGACAGGCCCTAGCACTCGAATGCTCCCACAAGAAATCTATTACGACGCCCGACAAGCCCCGCACATACCGGCCCAAACCACATGCATAATTTAATTACATCGAAGGAACTGATCATTGTCGTACCTGTGCCATTTCAACCATGGCTAATCAACCTATCTTCTTTTAATCATTCTTAACTGCCTCAGAAATAATAGTAACTTCCTCTAACTCATAGCAAACTCAACTCTCACTCATCCCGAGTGACCTTCATTCACGAGACCATGCTGTCTTAGTCTCACAAACCGTCTCATACCCTCCTGAAAATCTTTCTACAACCCTGAGTTTATTTCTCTCACTCCCTCAATGCTATCTTGCATGCTGAAACATATCATAGAACACTCCAACCATTTTCCTTCTCTCAGGAATTACACTGTGAAAGCTCAATTCTTAATTATACGGCTGCCTTTAACCCTTAAACACCACATTCTTAACTTTGAATTTACTAGGACCGCTATTGAGAGTCACCCACTCTGACTGGTCCCGAATACAAGCAACTTCAAGGCTCTTCTAGCACATGAACACCCTTTTCAATGAAACATGTGACTGAGTCACTACCCTTACAACTCTTATGTACTTGTGACACCGGGTTTTGGGATGTGTTGGGATATATTTGCTAAAATGGAATATTTAAACCATTGTATTTACTTAACAGATTTTATTTAGTTATTATGTAATAAAGTGAAAGGTAATGATTTTCATAAATTGTAAAACAGGAAAATTTAACTTAACTAATTAATGATTGGCTTTCCTGACAATGATGTCCAGCGCCATCACGGCCTTATGGATTTTGGGTCGTGACAATATATGGACTAGTCATGCACAACTCGGGTAGTAGATTATAAGGTGTAAGAAAGACAGGCCAACATGAATATGGTGTTGCAGATACAGAAAAAGGCGTGAAGTCATCCGCACATAGACCTAACCGAATGTTCCTTGGTTCACTAGCAAAATCTGAATATGTCCTATCAAAGTGCTTCCAAGCTTCTCCATATGAAGGATGACACATAACACCAGGTGGTCTTCTATTTTCAAAGTGTCATCTCATATGAGGAGCAGAACTCATCGACGCATATAATCTCTTTAGCCTAGGTATAAGAGGTAAATAATGCATCGCCTTGATAGCAACAATATTCACGCTGGAAAGCCTCTTGAAACGAGGCTTTTCAAAAAATTTACAGCTATCTAAAGTTGCATCATCTTTATAATATAACATGCAACCATCTTCACAACAATCAATTCTCATTGACGAAAGTCCTAACTTAGAAACCAATCTTTTTGCCTTATAGAAATCACCAGGTAAGTTGATATTAGGGTCAACTAGTTCACTCATAAGGTCAATGAAAGAGTCCATTGCTGCTTGAGAAATATTCCAATCAGATTTGATACTTAGTAATTTAATTGCAACAGACAGCTCAGAGTGCGGACTTCCTTCACGTAGTGGACGACTAGCTTCCTCTAACTGGTCATAAAAACGTTTCGCGTCATCATTAGGAGTTTGTTCAATATTTTCATTGGGTTCATCCCCGAAGTGCATCCCAAAAGCATCCGCAACCATATCATGAATTCTAGAATCACGATTTGTATTCTCCACCGACCTACTACTTTCACCAACAACCATGTTATGAAATATCCCACGGCTACCATCGATCTTTCCATGATTATTCCACACAAAGTAATTCTCTATAAACCCCTTCCTATAAAGATGAAGCTTAACTTCCTTCGATTTTTCAAACTTCATACAGTCGCACCTAACACAAGGGCACATAATTACTCCTTCACTTTGGTATGGTGGAAGTGACATTGCATGTCTAATAAAGTCATCAACCCCTTCTACAAAATCCTCCCGCAATCCCCGCCGATTAGGATAATTCCTATTGTACATCCAAGTACGATGTTCCATCTATAGAAATAAAACAAGAACAAATTAATTTATTCTATAATTATAAATTAATTTAAAAATTTTAGTTAATTCGAATTATTTTTTCCTAATTACAGCAACAATTAAATTATGTTAAATATAATTAATAATAAATTAAAAGCTCAATTTGTATCCTAAAAAATTCATTTCATATCCAAAAGGTTCAATTCACAAGAATAAATCCTAAAAACTAAAAGTTCAATTCATATCCTACGAGTTTAAACATAAACTAAAAGTTCAATTTATATCTTACGAGTTTAAACATAAACTAAAAGTTAGGATTATATCCTAAAATTCAACTCATACTCTAAAAGTTCAATTTATATCCTAAAAAATTCAATTCATATCCAAAAAGTTCAATTCACAAGAACAAATCCTAAAAACTAAAAGTTCAATTCATATCCTATGAGTTTAAACATAAAATAAAAGTTTAATTTATATCTTACGAGTTTAAACATAAACAAAAAGTTCAATTTATATCTTACGAGTTTAAACATAAACTAAAAGTTAGGATTATATCCTAAAAATTCAACTCATACTCTAAAAGTTCAATTTATATCCTAAAAAATTTAATTCATATCCAAAAAGTTCAATTCACAATAACAAATCCTAAAAACTAAAAGTTCAATTTATATCCTACGAGTTTAAACATAAACTAAAAGTTCAATTTATATCTTACGAGTTTAAACATAAACTAAAAGTTCAATTTATATCTTACGATTTTAAACATAAATTAAAAGTTCAATTTATATCCTAAAAGTTCCAATTCATATCCTAAAAGTCCAATTCATATCCTAAAATTTCAATTCATATCCTAAAATTTTAATTTATAAACTAAAAGTTCAATTCATAAACTAAAAGTCCAATTCATAAATTAAAAGTTTAATTCATATCCTAAAAGTCCAATTCATATCCTAAAATTTCAATTGATATCCTAAAGTTTCAATTTATAAACTAAAGGTTCAATTCATAAGCTAAAAGTCCAATTCATAAACTAAAAGTCCAATTCATAAATTAAAAGTTCAATTCATATCCTAAAAGTTTCAATCATATCCTAAACCCAAGATTCTAACTAAACTATTCAAGACAATAGAAAGTATAATTCAAATCTAACTAAACTATTCAACACTAATTAAACTAATTAGTTAATAAAATTAATTAATAAAACTAATTAAAACAAGACCTAAACTCTAGTCCTCAATAAAATACAATGTTCAAAGAATTGAAACAATAAAATACAATGTTGAAATAATTGAAACAAAAACTAGAAATAACAAAGAAATGTGTTGTAATTCAAACCTAGATTTTTTTTAGGTGGAGAAGGAGAGAGAGGGGCGGCAGTCCGCTGTTGTCTCCACCCGCCGCCGCCGACGGCGATGGGCGATTACGCGGGGTGGGGAATGAGATTTGTGTGAGGGAAATAGAGAAGGGGAGGGGAAGGTATTGAGAGAGAGTTAGGAAAAATTTGGGGAAGAAAATAAGAGAAATGGGGGGGAAACCCGTTTTTCATTCTCTATTTCAGAATTAGCGACCAACGTTGGTCGGTAATTTGGTCGCTACATTAAGTTTTGACTGTTTGACCAAATACCGACCAACTTTGTTCAGTTCTTTTAAAAAAAACTAATTCTTTTTTTTATATATATTTTTTAAAATTATTATAAACTATAAAAAATTATTATTAACTATAAAATATTTATTTTACTTAACTATAATTATTATAAATAATTATAAATTGTAAGCATAATCTTTACAAAAAATTATATTAACTAGGTAATTACTTTTAATAGATTATAATAGCATCTACGTTGTGTTTTTAATATTCATCGATGCATCTAATTAAGTTATAACTCAACGAATCAATTTACAAGTCCATCAATACCTAAAAGAACCCGACCCTGTGTTCCTAGCGCTTCATGTGCTTATATATATACGGCTATCAAAGTGTGTGTGCGTGTGTATATATATACACACACACACACTTCATTGTAATACTTTAACGTATATATAGTTTGTTATAGTATATGTTAGTGTGTGTATATATATAACACACACACTCCGTGCTACTTTAACTACATATATAGCATGTTATAGTATATGTTACTGTATTCATTATTTTTTCTTATAAAATAGTTAATGGATTACATTCATTCATCACTAGTAATGCCTGACATAGATTAATCGATATAAGTCGAAACGTTTTGTTTTTACTATTAATAGATATAGGTCAGACATTTTATTTTTAATATTCAACGATGCATCTGAGTAGGTTATAAGTTGATGAATCAATTTACACACAGATATATTTGATGATAATTATATATACTACTTAGGTTCTTCACAAGTCTATCAATCCCTAAAAGAATTGTGAAGATCCTAAGTAGTATATATAATTTATCATCAAATATATCTTTGTATAAATTGATTCATCGACTTATAACCTACTCGGATGTATCGTTGATTATTAAAAATAAAACGTCGGACCTATATATACATATATATATATATAAAACACGTTTCGTTGTACTACTTTAACTACATATATAGCATGTTAGAGTATATGTTAGTGTATTCATCCCTTGTTAGCGGATTACATTTATATTATTTAGATAGTAAATATAAAAGTGATTTTTAATTTTGACCAATGTTGACCTAATAACCGACCAACTTTGGTCAGTTATTTTTCAGAAATTAAAAAATAGCGACCAACGTTGGTCGCTAAATGTTTTCCCTGTATTAACCGACCAACTTTGGGCGGTAATTTTAAATAAAATTTATTTATATTTTATAAAATATTTTAAATAATAATATAATTATTAAAACTTTATAACTGGGTCCCACATTACCGACCAAAGTTGGTCGGTAATGTCAAAGTTTCTTTGACCAAGCAAGTCTGATCAGCTCGATCAACTTGTTGACCAGTTTACCGACTAACCTTGGTCGGTAAGTTGTTTAAAATAAATACAAAATATATTTTTCTCTCCTTTTCCGACCAACTTTAGTCGCTTTTTTTGACCAACCAACTTTGGCCTCCAAAGCTTGGTCGATAAATACCGAATTTCTAGTAGTGTTTCCTGAAATGATCATGGAGCCTACTACGGCGATACCGATACAAATTATTAGTTTTATGAAGCATAGTATCCCTAGAGTGTTGCGTGTCTGGAATTTCAAAGGCTTCCTGCACTCAAATCAAAAAATTAAAAGTGATAACTTTGTCACCTATGACTCTACTAGAAACCAAATAGCTTTGTAGGGTCAATCAATTTTTTGACTCTTTACGAACTTGTTTTCAGTTTTATGACCTTATCTCTTATTTTACATATGAGAGATTTACTTTTACACATAAGAAATCTGTCTTTTACACATAAAAGATCTAAAAAGATCATTTTCTCAAATTCAAAATTATAAAAGGGCACGATGTACAAATAACACTAGATTTGTATGTGAAACCTGTAATAAAGGATTTCAAAGCTGGAACCATTAGATTAATAAATATGCCTACTGTTCTTTATGCAGAGTACTACTATAATGGGTAATTGTTACTAAATATGCCTGCAATAAACATTTCTTGGTACTGGCCTCGTGGAACAGCCATTGCATTGGATAGATTCCTTATAAAAGTGCCTTATACAACATATACTACACTTCTTGTCATAATAAATTATTTTTCTTTTTGTTATTGTGTTCACTTAAACACAGTAAATACATGTTTGAAAATTGATTAAAATTACAACAAACAGTAACTATGAACTCACAATTTAAAAATAAACGAGTCCAATCTGAGAACCTATGAGGATATTGCACCCATAGAACTAAAATCTTATATTTACATTCACATTCGATCAAATATGAAGTGAATTTTGTTTCCCTCCTTATTGTCCTCGCGAACAATGATAGGTCTCATGTTTGATGCATTTCTGCTCTCGTATTATTCTCATATAGTCAGTATTAAATAATTAATTAGTTTATTAATAAATAGGCTCCATGTCTTGTATGTGGGTCTACTGTTGCACCATGACCTAAAAGGCTATTCATCCTTCGTATAGCATGTTTTAAAATAATTGTTCTAAGTTGACTTTGGCAGTCAAAATTATTAAGGTCGACTAAGTTTTCTACAACTACTTTGATAAATTACATATTATACAATTTATTTTAAAATTTACAATTTTTCATATTATTAATATATATCTTGAGATTATCTCACCTAAAATGTATCCTAATATCTCTCTCTTGAGATTCTCTCTCATCTAAAAGTATCTATCATATTATTTCCCCCTAATTTCTCCATTAATATAGTGTATATTTCTTGTACAAAATGTATGTTATATAATTAAAATATACAATAATATTAATATTAATATATATATATATATATA
>ML374271.1:16775-78247 GCA_005239525.1 Nicotiana knightiana | reverse complement strand
CTCTAATAAAAAGAAAATATTCCCATTTCGAATAATGTCATTTTAAGTGGAAAAACTCCCGTACCCCCTTTGGGGCGTATAAAAAAGGGAGGTGTGACACCTAGTTGAGCTTTCCTTAAATTTCTACAATACACCAACACCTCTATCAATAATAATCTATAAGGAGATAGTAAAAATCGATTAATAATTAGGAAGATCTACATGGTATAACTCTCTTAGGAATTACATCAAACACCTAACATGTGAAATAGATTACAAGGTCCGAAAATGGAAATTCCTTCTTCCCTCAACAAATTTTAACAGGAACTACCCAAATTAGTTCATTAATATCACATACTACAACTTAGTTCCACATGCATGGCCTATTCCTAATCTCCACAAAATATTTGAACCCTTAACCTCTTGCATGCAAGTTCTGGAAATAGGACTTACCCGGATGGAGGACAATCTAGTGGCTATCTTCCTTGATTCTTGAAGACTGGAGCAAGATTTGGTGATTGGAAGGCTAGGTTACCTCTCTCTCTCTAAAATCCTCTCACCTCTCTCTATATTTAGTATTAAATAGCCCCAAATAAAGCCCCAAAGCTTATTTATCAAAGTGGGTTCGGATATGAAAATTTCCAAAAATTACCCCTGAAGTCAATTATGTGGTGCAATTATGCTACAGCATAATCGATATGTGGGCAGCATACTTGCAGCATAATCATTATGCGATAGCATAATCAATTATGTGACAGCATAATCAATTATGCGACAGCATAATCAATTATGCGACATCACAATCAATATGTGACAGCATAATATTTTTCCTGACTCTACTTCACTATGTGAAGCGTATGCGGTCCGCGGTCGTTTTGCGATCACAAAATTGATTGCAAATCCAGCGTTTGATAATTTGATCATAACTTTGTGTAGGAATGTCCAAATGACGAACAGTTTGAAGAGTTAGAAACTAGACTCGAAGAACTTTCATTTGATAGGTTTTTCATCACATAAGACCTTATGTGTATATATATATATATGCTCGTTCAAAGTGTGGACTTGTGCGAACTCATTTGGAATTTTAGCCTATTATGTAATTTTCAAATTTTACTTAGACTTAGGTCTCTCCTTGGATCCCACATTACTTATTATATGACTTATACACTTACTTACCATATCCAATTCATTTACATCATACTTATAGTACATAAAATATTATAATTAGCCTACCTGGCACCCCGAAATCCTAAATTACTTAGCAAAATTTTCTGGGGCCTTACAATCAAATGCCGCCGAACGGAACTTAAATTCTCAAAATGACGGGACGGATCGTTACAACGTCAAATAGAGTATATAATAGTAGATTGACAATGAGAGACATAACACGTCATGAAAATTCACTTAAAGGCATGGAAAGAATCTAGATAACCTAAACCGGTCAAATACCATATATAGCCTGTGTTCCCACTCGTCACCTTGTGTACATGGCTTTCACATAACACAATCAACTTGAATCCTAATGGATAGTCCCCCCCCCCACACACACACACAAAGTTAGGCAAGACACTTACCTCAATTCAGTCAAAGCAATACTCAAATTAGCTTCTCCCTTTATAAATTCACCTCCGCTCGGCTCAATCTAGCTAAAGACGACTTAAATACATCAAACAATGCAAGAGAAAACAATTTCAATTAACAAAGCTATTATCTTTATACAATTTCTAAAAAGTCAACAAAAAGTCAACCTCGGGCTCTCCCAGTCAAAACCCAGGTCCAATGGTAGGTCTTGACTACACATAGCCCCACGAGTACATATACGTATTTTGTGTCCAAATCCAAGTCCAATTCGGCTCTCAAATCCCAAATTTTCATGTTTCAAAACTTTAACAAATCCCCAAATTTTTCCCTTAGATTCTCATGAATTTGATGTTAAATCTAATGTATAATCATAAAATATAATTGAAAATTGATTAGAGGAACTTACCCAATGGTTTGGTATGAAAATACTTCCACAAAATCACCTCCCATCGAGGTTAGGGTTCAAAACATGATAAAATGAAGCTGAGTTTTGGAATACTCAGCTATAAGCAAGCTACAGATGTCGCATTGTGACATCGAGTTTGCAAATGCGAACTCATAAAAGCGAAAAATTCTTCGCAAAAGTGAAGCTTGAACAATTCTGACGCCCTTGCAAATGCGACAGAAAATGTCGCAAATTCAGACACTAGTCTTTGCAAAAGCGACCAGCTTGTCACAAAAGCGACCCTATCCAGCCCAAGACTTCATCACAAATGTGATACATAGTTCGCAAATGCGAACTCTACAGGCAAGCGATCATTTAATCGCAAATGTGATCCTTTCCTCAGCAGCCCAAGTTCGCAAATGCAATGACTACCTCGTAAATGCGGTATTCGCATTTGCGATAAAAACATCGCAAAGGTGATGGAACTAGTACCAGCACTCAACAATTTATCAAAATCAATCCAAAAGCATAAACGAACTCACTCACGCGATTGAAACACCAAAATAACCTCTAGAAGCATGAATCGAATGCCAAAACGAATGGGCAAATGACTTGCTCATCCAAATGACACCGAATTTTGCAGGCAAGTTCCATATGAAAAAATAGGCCTATTCAAAGTCCCGAAACCAAAATCCAAACCCGAAAGCCTTAAAGTCAAACTACGGTCAAACTTAGGAAAATTCTAAACCTTTAAATTGCCAACTTTCACCAAATAATGATGAAACCCTCTAAAAATATCCAAATGCAAATACGGACATACACCCAAGTCCAAAATCACCATCCGGACCTATTAGAACCATCAAATCTTTGATACGAGGTCAAATACCCAAAAATACAAATTTGTTCAATTCCTCCAACTTCGAGCTTCTCAAATGAGAGTAACCACTTAAAATCATTTACGAACCACTCAAAAAACCCGAGTTGATGATGCATGCAAGTCATAACACACTAGGTGAAGCTACTCATGACCTCAAACGGTCGAACCGGACACAATTTCTCAAAACAACCAGCCGGGTCCTTACATCCTCCCCCAAACATACGTTCATCCTCGAACATGTAAGGAGTCGTTCTAAAGCTATCAAATCACTGCATGAGCTCACCATACATACACCCTTACCCAATCCATATGGATCTGGAAATGCAACTTAACTAAAGATCTCACTTCATCCTTAGTCTATAACCTTAGGACAGAACCCCATCTTCAACATCTGAAACTCATCATAGAACCCGAATCTCGCGTCAATACATTGTATAAACCTGAACAAGCTGAATCGAGCCACAATCCCAACCTAGAGTACAATTACATGATATTCCACACAATTCAAATCCCTACAGCAGTAATGTTTTACCTCTATAGCTGTCCAATACCAATCTTAGCACCGATAATACACTTCATATCGAATAAAACTTTGTTCTGAACCACCACAACACTACACATGATAAAAGAACACGTAGAAACTCAGAATCACCCATGAAGTCAGCAAGCCAAGAAGCTCCCTCGTCCGTCAAGGGCCATTGCCCAATTTTGAGCAGAAATAGCATCATCCTCCCAAACACTCCTCATCCCGGTACGATGGTGAAAATATCGGGTCTAGAAACCTCATCTCAGCCAATACAAGCATCCCAACTGACAACTCATCACAGAACTACACGGATTCTCTCATTACATGGCCCGTGCACCAAACCAACAATAATTTAGACATGCAGCAAAATTGAAGGAAAACAAGGTACAAGGATTATCTAACAAGTACAACAGATATAACAACAAGGTACAATTTTATCAAGTTATCCCATAGAGGCAGAAATGAAACATAAAATAAACACGAGGAAGGGAATCCCACATAACATCCGTTGCGGCATGCAACCCACTCCCAAATATACCAATCCACATAGGGATACCCATTGAGCCAAAGTACTCGGGCTCACTGATCACATGTATGCCAACATCAAGTACGATAGAGTGCACAAATATAACTGCAGGAAAGTGAATATAAATAATACAACATGGAGAAAAACAAGCACAACTGAGATAAAATGAGCAAATCAACATCACGAGGGCTATCTTGCCCATATCACCATAACGTCTGAATGGGATTACCACATGCATGAGAACAATCATACCACCTTACAGTCTGTCATAGCATCTATATTATATTAAAAGCACAAAGACCCTTAACGAAATGTCGTTCGTCTTTTTTACCCTTTTAAAATAGAGTTTACACTGGATATAAGCATATACAAGTATTTGTCATAATTTTCCATAATTTTTAAAGACTTTAAATCGATTTATTCCTGCATTTTATTATATAAATGTCCAGTAATTATCCTTCAAATTATTTTTATGATGATTTAATCATCTAAACTTATCATTTAAACCAACACGATGTTTTAACTATTTTTCAGTGCATTTTTTATAATTACATTTGCATTTTAGGGCTAATTGCACATTTTTGCAATAATAGCCCATATTCATGTATAATTACATTATTTATCAATGACTTTTTACATTTTTATAATGTTAAGTAATTATTTTTCATCATTTTAGTGCACAATTAATATTTTCTTTATTTACTAATTACTTTTATAAATTATTTTTTATTAAAAATTGGGTTTTTAAAAACTAACCTAAAATCCTACCTATTTTCATACCAATTACTGGCCCAAAATAGAACACCCTAGCCCAAATAACCCCCAGCCCAAATCAATTAATCCAACCCCTCAACCCGGTCGGTACCCGTTTATTTTAACCTGCCTCATTCATTTTAAATCCCAGCCATTGATCTTTCAAGATCAACGACCCACATCCTTTCCCTCCGTTTTAATTACCCTAGACCTAAAACCCTAACAAATTTCCCTCTAATCCGCCAGCCCTAAACGCTCTCGATCTACCCACTCTCTTCTCCTACGAAACCTAGCCGCCGTCTCTCAAAACCTTCACTAATCCCCCTTCTAATGGGATTTCCCTCTCATCTACTTACTATATTAGTATGTTATCGCTATTGGTTGATTCTCCATGGTATCACCTACTACTTACCTAAACATGGGAAATATTACCACTCTAACTCTGTTCGATTGACTCCCAATTCTTGAATCTGGACGATATTCCATCTACACGCGTTTTATTCTACACCGTGTGAGTCCGATGTTGTTTGCAATTTGTTGATTCTTACTTACCCTAAAACCAGGGTTTACAGATCTCTTCAAATCGACCAAAATTGGTTCAAATCTGATTTTGAGTGTTATCTTGTCTATATTCATCCTATTATGTGTGAGTTTGATTTTTTGTTTAGATTCTGCCGATTTTTCACTTTCCTTAAAAGTTAGGATTTCCAGATCTTTTTCTTAAAATTGATTTTCAGATCAATTTGCATGATTATTTACTTTGTTAGTTGTTTAAATTACTGGGTTTCCTTGTTTGGTGCTCGATTTTTACTACTATATAAACCCTTCCCCCATTCCCTTTTAGACATACTGGAATTGCTATGTCTTTTATTCTAGTTCAATAAAATACAGACAAATCACCCCCCTCTTGTGTGGTATTAAAGTATAAAACATCAGTCATTTTCACTATCTGATTCATCTTCCTCTTCTCCACTCCATTCCTCTTCTTCAGTAATCTTTATTTGTTTAGTTTTCACTGCAGACCTGGTCCTCTTTGCCAGGGTGGATGGTTCAGCAGACTTTGATACAGAAGTAGACTTCTTAGAAGTCTTGGATTGATTGGGCTTGGGATTCTGAACCTCCACCTCAGCAGTCACCTTTTCATCTTGATGGACCAGGTCCATCTCATCCACATCAACAGCCTCAACAGGCTCTCCCACCTTTTCTTTCCCTTTGTCCATCCTCTTCTTCTTACTTTTTCTAAAGCTTTCTGCAACTCTTCCTCGCTTTGCTTCAGCTAACTCCTTGTTACTCTTCCTCTTGGGAGAGGAATTTCAATACTGCCTGAAGGGGCAGCCTTCCTTTTCTTGTTAGCCCTAACAATTCCAGGGGTATTTGTCTTAGGAGTTCTCTTCTTCTTGGGGTTGTAACCACCTACCTTTTTCAATAGATATGTGAGGGTTTCTTCAACTGATGAATCAGGTTCATCTGTATTTCATCCAAGTTTAACCAGCCCTTCAGCGGCTTCTCCAGATTCACTTCCCCCTATTTTCTTGCCACTTTCTTCCACTTTATCTGACTCTACTCCACAAATAGCCATTATGCCAGTTTCAGAAATGGGTGAAGAATCAACCACTCTTTTCCCTTTTCTCTTCTCATCACTTCTCACACCCTCACTCTCTTTTTCTTTTTCTCTTTTATTTTTACCACCTCTTCTTCTGGACTTAGGCGTTTCTACATCCACCATAGACCCAACCAATATAAACCTATTTTCTAAATTTTCAGCCAACTCAGAAATGACCTTAGTAGTAGTGTTTGGACCAGATGTTACCTGATCAGTATCGGAAGACCTAATTTCTTCCCCCTAAGTCGCAGACATGAAGGAGTCTCAGAGTTCTGTGGTTCTTGGGCTTGACTTGCTTGTAATTGTGCATTTAATTTCCTTGAAAGTGCACCTCCAGTCACAGGTTTTTGAGCAAGCATTTTTACTCATCTTTTCTTAGGTTGAGGGGTAGTGGAAGATAAGGAACATGGTGGGGGTGTACCAGGGTTATCAGAATGGTTAGTAATTTTGTGCTTGGTTCTGGAAGGAAGAAGATATGTAGGTTGAATTTTGGAGAAAGAGAGAAGTTTTAGAGAAATTTCGACGGTTTAGGAATTATGAGAAGATGGCAGGGATGATGATAATCAATTTAAAGGGAGGGGGTAATTAATGGGTAACGGCAGATTCAACAGTCAATTATAAGTCTAATCAAAATGAAATGTCAGTTTTGAATAGACGGTGGAGTCTTCCCTAGAATCTAGGTGATTTAATTTGGTTAGATTCTTTTGAACGGAACTGGTTCAATTTAATTGGATAAGATTATGTGAGTTTTGGACTTAGGTAGGACTCTGCTCATGATTCAAACATTAGTGTTTCAAATTGTGCAGAGTGTAGAATACATATTGTGCTATCTAGATGAACCAACATTGATGAACGAGGTTCTGCACTTAGAATCTTCTTGTGCATGTCTCAATTTACCAAAATAGAGAAAATGTCATTAGAGATTAGTGAGTCATTTTAACACATGGCACAGGATTATACTATTTACAGTATGAGACTGAGCAAAAATTAATCTAGTTATTTACACAAGTTCCAGATTTTTCTAACCAAAAAGAAAATCATTTTTTTTAATTTTTTTTTTCGTTGCAAATTCTAAACTGGTCCTTTTAGGTGATCTTAATCATCCTTAATTATAACTTGTTCCTTTCAAGGTGATCTCTACTTAGAGCTTTTGTGAAGATGTCAGCTATTTGCTTGTTAGTAGCACAAAATTCCACAGTGATCAGCCCCTTTTCATAATTATCCCTCAAAAAGTGATGTCTAACATCTATGTTCTTAGTTCTCTTGTGATGAACAAGGTTCTTAGTCATACTAATTGCACTAGTGTTATCAAAAAAAATGAGGATACGACCAATATCGATTCCAAATTCCATCAATTGTTGTTTAATCCACAACAATTGAGCATAACATGAGGCAGCAACAACATACTCAGCTTCAGCAGTAGATAAGGCCACAGAATTTTGCTTTTGGTTGGCCTAAGACGCAATACATGAGCCAAGAAAGTGTGCCATACCTGAGGTGCTATTTCTATCCACAAGAAAACCTGCATAATCAGCATCAGCATATCCCACAAGATTGAAATTACTACACTTTGGATACCAAAGACAAAGATCAGTGGTGCCTTTTAGATACCTCAATATTCTCTTGACAGCAGTCAAGCGAAACTCCTTTGGGTTTGCCTGAAATCTTGCACAAAGACCTACACTAAAAACAATGTCAGTTCTACTAACAGTGAGATACAATAATGAGCCAACCATTTCCCTATACAACTTCTGATCAACAGATGAACCAGGTTCATCTATATCCAACTTTGCACTTGTTGCAATAGGAGTGTCAATTTCTTTGGACCTTCCATTTTAAACCTTTTAAGCAACTCTTTTACATAATTCTGATGATGGATCATAGTTCCATTTGAATTTTGTTTAATTTGTAAGCCTAAAAAGAAATTAAGCTCACCCATCATGCTCATTTCAAATTCACTCCCCATTAGTTTAGCAAATTCTTTACTTAGCTTGTCAGTAGTTGCTCCAAAGATTATATCATCAACATATGAACTACCAAGAGATCTTTACCTTTTTCTTTCAAGAATAAAGTATTGTCAATTTTACCTCCTTGTATTCATGCTCAAGCAAAAAATTTGATAATTTTTCATACCATGCTCTTGGATCCTGCTTGAGTCTATAAAGTGCTTTGTCAAGTTTGTACACATGATCAGGATTTTCCTTGTTTTCTAACCCCGGAGGTTGCTTGAAAAACACTTCTTCCTTTAGATAGCCATTGAGGAAGGCACTCTTGACATCCATCTGGTGAAGGTTGAATTCCATGTAAGCAGCAAAGGCTATGAGGAGTCTTATAGCTTCAAGCCTTGCAACTGGAGAAAAAGTTTCATCTTAGTCTTTGCCCTCCTCCTGACTATATCCTTGAACCACCAATCTTGCCTTTTTCCTTGTGACTGTTCCATCTTCATCAAGTTTGTTTCTGAAGACCCGCTTAGTGCCAATTACTGATCTGTCCAAGGGTCTTGGTACTAGATGCCAAACTTGACTCCTTTCGAATTGGTTGAGTTCATCTTGCATTGCATTTACCCAGTCTACATCCTGCAAAGCTTCATCAACATTTTTAGGTTCAATTAGATATAAGAAAGCATCAAAAGCACAAAGATTCTTTAATGAATATCTGGTTTGATTCCAGAGGTTGGATCAGTAATGATGTTCTCAATGGGATGAGAACTTTGATATTTGTAAGGCCTCACAACCAATTGGTTCTCTTTGATGTTCCTTCAGTGTTTTGTTACTGCAGAATAGGTTCATGGACAAGTTCCATTGAGGTTTGAGGATCATTTCCTCTTTGTTCTATTCCCCATGTCATGTTGCCCGAGTGGATGAACCTGTTCCATCACTTGTTCCTTCTTCCAGTGCAGCTTCAGTCTGGGCTGTGGTTTCATTTAAGTTTCCTACCAGCCCAATTGCTTCATCATCATGTTCCTGTCTCTTAGAAAGGATGTTAGTTTCATCAAAAACCACATGAACACTTTCTTCAACACACATAGTTCTTTTGTTATAGACCTTGTAAGCTTTACTATGTGAAGAATATCCAAGAATACTCCCTCATCACTTTTGGGATCAAACTTGCCTAGGGAGTCTTTACCATTGTTGTGGACAAAGCACTTGCATCCAAATGCCCTAAGATGGGATATATTTGGTTTTCTACCTTTAAGTAACTCATAAGGAGTCTTCTCTACAAGAGGTCTAGTCATGCACCTATTTATGATGTTGCATGCAGTATTTACAGCTTCTGCCCAGAAGCTATGGGGCAGTTTACTATAAAGAAGCATAGTCCTAGCCATATCTTCAAGTGTCCTATTCTTTCTTTCAACTACTCCATTTTGTTGTGGAGTCCTAGGAGCAGAAAAATTATGATCTATGCCATTCTCATCACAAAATTCAGCAAATTTAGCATTTTTAAATTCAGTTCCATGATCAGACTTAATTGATGCAAGTTGATTACCTAGTTGTTTTTGAGTTTTTCTAACTAAAGAAATGAACATGTAAAATGCTTCATCTTTAGATGTTAAAAATAATGTCCAAGTAAAGCTAGAGTAATCATCAACAAGCATCATCGCACATCTTTTACCACCTCTGCTTAATGTTCTCATTGGATCACTGAGATTCATATGGACCAGTTCCATCGTTGTGGTGGTAATTATCACTTTCTTGCATTTAAAAGAGGATCTTACCTGATTCCCCCTTGCCAAGCCTCACAAACTCTGTCTTCCTTGAACTTAATGTTAGGAAGTCCTATCACCAAGTCCTTGGAAACTAATTTGTTGAGTTGACTCAGACTTGCATGTCCAAGTCTCTTATGCCAAAAGAGGGGATCATTGTCCATCACACTTAAGCAAGTGAGTTCATTTTCTGAAAGTGTGGACAGATCTATAATGTATATATTGTTCACTCTTTTTCCCTGCAAAACAATCTTGTCAGAGGTAAGATTAATCACAAAGCATTTAGTAGAGGTGAATGCTACCAAGTTACCTCTATCATACAATTATGATACACTGATTAAACTATATTTTAAGTTATCTATCAAGTAGACATTCTCAATAGAGTGAGAGTCATTCTTACCTACCTTACCGACCCCAATGATCTCACCTTTCTTCCCATTTCCAAAGGAGACATTACCTCCTTTGAGATCCTCAAGTGAAAGGAACTGGCCCTTGCTTCCTGTCATGTGCTTTGAGCAGCCACTATCCATGTACCATATTTGACTGCTCCCCTTCACTTGAACCTGCAAAAGAAAATCAGGGGTTAGTCTTAGGAACCCAAACTAGTTTGGGTCCCTTTCTATAGGCAAAAGGATGAATTAAATTCTTTTTAACCCAACTTGGTAGCCAGTTCTTCCCTTGAACAAATTTTTGTTTTGGCTTGCCTTTTCTGTTGCATTACATTCACTTTTATAGTGACCAGTTTTACCACAGTGAGTACAAATCGTGTTCTCAAGAAGAGTGAGGTACTTGATTTTGGGATCCCACTTAGGTTGTTGATTCCCAAAGCCAAGTCCTCTTCTATTACTACTATGATGTTCCTGTAGCCATGACAGAGCATCGGTGGCCCTGTTCCATTTACAGGTTCTGTCTAGTTCATGCTTGACATTGCATAGATCCTCATTCAAGACTCTTATATGTTCATCCTTCTTATACAAATCATCTTTCATTTTACCTATGTTTTCCTCTAGAGTGAGTTGTGTGCAATCAGTTGTCTTCTTACTTGTTCCTAATTTCAGTTTTCGGTTTTCAGACTTTAGTTCTAGGACATTTGTTTCAAATGCATGAACCTGGTTCTTCAGTGCAGTATTCCCACTTACAGTCTCACTAACTCTGAGTTCCAGGTTCTTAGACTTTGCTTTTAAAATCACACATTCCTTAGACAAATGTTCCTTTCTTTATTTATCTCCTCAAATTCATCAATGAAATCTAGAAGTAATTCAGAAAGTTTTTCTTTAGACAAAAACTTGATATTGTCTTTGAGATGAATTATAATTACCTTAGATTCCTCATGAGATTCCTCATCAGATTCTCCAATCTCCATAAGTGCTTGTTCATCTCCATCTTCATAATCTGAGTCCTCATCTGAACTTTCTCCCCAAGCAGCAACCATAGCCTTTGTTGATCCTTTGTTTTTCTTGGGATGAACTTGTTCCTTCTTCCTGTTTCTTCGTTCAGCTCTTTTCTTCTTCCATTCTATTTTCCATAAAGGGAAGTTCTTGATGTGATAATCAGTCTTCCCACACTTGTAGCAGCCCTCATTGGTCTATTTTTCTGGAACTCTTGGTTTACTGTAGTTTCCATTTCTTGAAGAACCCTTTCCTCTTATTAGGTATTTCGTAAAGTCCTTTGTGATCATAGCCATCTCATCTTCCTCTAGATCAACACCTTCAGTGATTCTAAGTGCCAGGCTCCTTTCTTTCTTGGGTACATCCATCTTCATGGTTTGTCTTCTAAGTTCATAAGCAGTGAGATTTCCAATCAGCTCATCCAACTTAAGAGTTGCAATATTCTTTGATTCCTGAATTGCAGTGATTTTACTTTCCCATGAGACTGGCAGAACCCTTATCAGAATCTTCTCAAATTTTTCTTCTTCAAGGATAATCCTTCCAAGAGACTTAAGTTCATTTGTCAATGTAGTGAACCTTGTATACATCTCTTGGATGGTTTCCCCTTCCTTCATGGTGAAATTCTCATATTGGGAATCCAGTAGAGTTCCTCTGGACCTCTTCACTTGAGGTGTTCCTTTATGAGCCACTTGCAAAGTATCCCAAATTTTCTTACCAGTAGTACAACTTTGAATTCTGTTGTACTCGTCTGGACCAAATCCACACACAAGCCACTTCTTAGCCTTGGCATTCTTCTCCCATTTTCTCAAGTCCTCAACAGTGCAGTCAGCTCTTGTTTTTGGCACATCTACTCCTCCAGCATTCTTCTTCATGGTAGCTAGGGGCCCATAAGTGAAAATGTCCCAGAGCTCGTAATCTTCTCCAATGATGTGGTCTCTCATTCTGTTTTTCCACCAGGAATAGTACTGGCCATTGAAGAGTGGTGGCCTTGCAGTTGATTGTCCTTCCCAATTTCCAGGTGGTGCACTCATCTTGATCTTCTCCTAAGGTGTTAACCTCTTCAAGGATAACCTGCTCTAATACCAATTGATATTTTATACATCAATACCACATAAGAGGAGGGTGATTTATGTGGTGTCCATTTTTTTGCGTGCATAAATTATAGAAGGACCTGGCTCTTCTATGTGTTCCTAATACTACTGTTGCAGAATAATAAGTACAGAAATTAAAGAACACAGGGATTTTTACGTGGAAAACACCTGGCTCAAAAGGTAAAAAAATCACGACCTACTTCCTAGTGGGATTTTTCCAAACTCTTCACTAAATCACCGAGCCAAAAACTTCATTTAATAAAACACTTTTGTAAACCTAGGACTAACTCTAATCCCTTGTAGCAAACAACCTCTAACTGTTGCGACAACTTCAAGTTAACTCTAACTTGAATACACTAAGTACCTATTACAATTGCCTCTAGATAAAGCTGAAAGGTACAATATGAAAACACCTACTACAATTGAACTAGAATAAAAGACAGAAACTTGGAACTGGTTCGTCTATCCGGTTCAAGTAGCTTCAGGTTTGCACACTTGAATCTCACACGAATTGCTTGCAAAAGGCCTTGCTATTTTGCTCTCAATTCACGTTTAACTTCTGCTTTTGTACGTGCCTGTAAAATGAGAACATCCTGCAGTATATAGAGTTAGTAGATGAAGAAATAATTAGAGTTCTAATGCTACTCTTCCTTGGTGGAAGAGTTCTAGTTAATCCCAACTCCCAACTCCTTCCTTATCTTGGATAATGTTCTCTTTAAGTAAGGAGTCCTTCTCTTTATCAATTATGCAACATTTTCGATCATGAGATATTAATTATGCCATCTTAAGTTTATCTCCTTCACTTTCATCCCACGTGCTTGAATCTGCCCGTGTCTGTGTACACCAGGGATAGACCTGGTTCATGCCTGAGGTCCTTTTTCAATCTTCAAAACTATCTTCACTTGGGCCAACAAGTACGTCCATCACCAGAGCAAACAAAAAAGGGCTGAGTGTCGAACCCTGATGCAACCCCATAATAACTGAAAAATGGTCTGAGTCCCCACCCACAGTCCTCACTCGGTTCTTTACTCCATCATACATGTCCTTAATCAACCTAAGGTAGGCAACAGGTACACCTCTAGCCTCCAAACATCTCCACAAAATCTCCCCCGGAGCTTTATCCTACGCCTTTTTTAAGTCGATGAACACCATATGCAAGTCCTTTTTTCGCTCCCTATACTGCTCCAACAATCTCCTAAAAAGTTGGATGGCTTATGTAGTCGAACTCCCCGGCATAAATCCAAATTGGTTCTCGAAAATAGACACACTCATCCTCACCCTTAGCACTACCACTCTCTCCCTGACTTTCATATTATGGCTAAGCAGCTTGATACCCCGATAGTTATTGCAATTTTAGATATCACCATTGTTCTTGTATACAGTAACCATTGTACTCCAGCTCCACTCTTCAGGTATCTTCTTAGTTCTAAAAATGACATTAAATAACCTAGTGAGCCACCCAAGCCTGCCTTACCCGCACTCTTCCAAAACTCCACCGGGATTTCATCTGGCCCGGTCGCTTTGCCACTGCTCATCTTACGCATAACCACCTCAACTTCATCAACTCTAATCCGCCTACAATATTCTAAGTCAAAACGACTCCCATAGAGTTCCAAATCCCCCGGTACAATGCTCATGTCCCCTTCCTCGTTCAAGAGACTATGGAAGTAGGTCTGCCATATCTGATGGGTAAGCCCCTCATCCAACAAATCTCTTCCTTCTTCGTCCTTGATGCACTTCACCCAAGTCACGCGCCTTCCTTTCTCACTCCTTGGCTAACCTGAACAACCTCTTATCCCCACCTCGGCCCTCGAGTTCCTCATACAAACGACTAAAAGTTGCAATCTTGGCCACCGTAACTGCTAGTTTTGCCTCTTTCTTAGCCAACTTATAATGATCCCTATTCGCCCTCTTCTCCTCGTCGTCTACACTTTCCACTAGCTTCACTTCGCTGCTTTCTTGGTTTTCACTTTTCTTTGCACATCTCCATTCCACCACCAGTCTCCCTTGTGACCACCAGAGTAACCCTTTGAGATCCCTAATACCTATCTCGCAGCTTCCCTGATGCACTGCGCAGTCGTGGTCCACATAGCGCTTGCGTTTCCACTACTCCTCCAAGCCCTAATAGTCACCAGCTTGACCTGCAACTCCTGCACTTTAGCTTCCGTCAAGGCTCCCCACTTGATTCTATGTTGGCTATACACCGCCTCTTCCTCCTCTTCCTCGTGATCTCAAGGTCCATGACCAGCAGCCTATAAAGGGTCGAGAGGTTCTCACTCGGGATGACCTTGCAATCCGTGCAAAGACCTCTATCAGACTTCCTGCAGAGTAAATAATCAATCTGAGTCTCGGCCACCGAACTCCAAAAGGTGACCAAATGCTCCCTCTTCTTCGAAAAACTCGAGTTTGCTATCACCAAATCAAATGCTCTAGCAAAGTCCAGCAGAGACGTTCCTCATCTGTTTCTATCTCCAAAACCAAAACCACCATGGACATCATCATACCCCCCAGATGTCACTCCAATGTGGCCGTTGAAATCTCCTCCTATGCAAAGCTTCTCGGTATGCGGGATACCACACACCATCTCATCCAAATCCTCCCAGAAACGCCTCTTGACTTCCTCATCCAAGCCTGCTTGGGGTGCGTACGCACTGATTATGTTCTAAGTAAAACCTCCAACAACTAGCTTAATAGTCATCAACTAGTCATTCACCATCCTAACCTCCACCACTAGTTCATGGGGGTCCTTATCAACCAAGATACCTACCATGTTCCTGCCCTCACCCTCCCAGAATACCAAAGTTTGAAACTACCCACATCCCGCGCCTTATCTCCTACACACCTAGTCTCCTGCACACAAGCTATATTAATCTTCCTTTTCTCGAGAATCTTCGCTAACTCTGCAGATTTTTCAGTCAAAGTTCCTATGTTTTAAGACCCCACTCTCAGCCTAGTAGCTCCCTTAGCCCTCTTACCCCCGCACCCCCTCCCCACACTGACATCCCCGAGGACAAGACCTTACCCTACAATCGTTCACCAAAGCCACTATAATCCAGGAGCAAACAGCATACATTTTTTTTATTTCCAGTCAAGTTCTTATGTTTCACATAACATATGCATCTTTTATTTATGAGGAAAAATATAAAGGAGCAACAAAATGGTATCTCCAAAGCTTATGTCGACTTTCAAGTGGAGATGGCATCTCCTAAAACTTAAACCCAGCGGCATCTGAGTATTAAACAGCATACTTTTTTTTGTCAGTTATAACCTTGCATTGTCACTAACATTCATAAATATCAGCTTCAGCTCGCAAAGTGTAGGAAGGATATAAGACTAATTCATTCAAGAGATTCGAGTACTGACATTTGCACTATATTTTGCCACCATCAAATGATCCTCAAGATCGTAAAAGTTTAAGACATCTAACTTTTTACAATTTTAACACTGTAATTATAGCTATATTGCTAAAGAATTTTTCAGGAATCCCAGAGTGTACATCTTATAATTGCAGTAATATGTAAAGGCAGAAAAATGCTCTCCAGAGTTCACATAAACCAGCCAGGAAAACAAGAGAGATTTCAGTTAAAATAGGTAAAAGGGCCAAAAATGCCAGATACAAAGGGATAAAAATGATTAGAAAATAAAACATGTTAGAGTTGCCACAAATCCATCTACCAAGATCGGTTGTGGTAGAAAATCTAGTATTTAACCAAATTTGAAGCATTAGGATCCTCGAAACAGTGTAAAATTTATATGAGAGAACGGAAGTGCAATGCCACCCTCATGACTTTGTTTTTGCAAATATAACAGAAATTTCCGAGTTATAAAAATACATGAAAATAAAAAAGAAAATTACAATTAAAGAAGAAAAACCTCTCAGTAAATCGAGAGAAACAATGACTAGTTGCCTCAAGAAAGAACATCTCGACATGACGAAAATTCGCCCATTCAGTTGAACATATTAGGAAGAGGTCTAACGGCCATGAAAGCATCTACCATCTGCAGGATAGACCATTCAACAAGCAAGTAAATTAGTGGAATTGGAAACATAAAGAAAAAGAAAGAAAAACATAGAGCACGTCGAACGAGAGAGAAGCATAACGGATCCAGTAATTTGGACCAGCAAAAGATGCACTAAAGAAGACCACTTTGAAAAAGAACCTCACGACCCCCTTCGGTTTTTTATCCCTGAGCGCACATAATCAAAGAGGTTGAAATAACTGTGAAGGAATGTCATGCTCATAAGAGGAGCAATTCACACCCTTGACATATCTAGTGACATGTCCGAGGAAGAGTAATTGAAAACACCAAACAGCAACAATGAGTTAGGTAAAGGATCCTATGTAGTTAAAGAAAGTGGAGAACTGGTGCTAATATCAATCTCCTTGTGTTCAATTAAGCTAGCAGACCAAGCTGTATTTTTTGGCCACTAAAGAGAAAACTGTGTCATTTGAAATTGAGATATAGTCAGGACAAATTGACTTGATAATCTAAGGGAATTTCAAATGGAGAATGAGTGCTTTAAAATTCAGAAGAGCTAGTTCACTTCAGGTTACACCAGAAGTTACTGCTAGTTACCTCATCAGTCACCAATGCCCTAGCCCGTCGATGTCTTTCAACTAGATCTGTTAGAACTTCAGTAAGCCTCTTTTTCACTTCACCTGTTAGCATACGTCCAGACCCATATTCCTGAAAGTCGAGCATATGACCATTATTGGTAACTTCAACTACTGGTAGTCCTTTTGTGAACTAAATTAAACACCAAATGCTGGAGTTCTACCAATGTAAGTTTTGAATTGTAATGAAATGAGATGACAAAATATGTATACTAACCTCTCTAATGCGTTGCAGCTCAGCATCATCGTCCAGGAAAAAGCCAAGATACTTAAATGGTATATCAACCTGGACAATATCCAAGAAGAGGGGTTTCACTTTGCTTTCTTCTTATTTTCCGTGGCTAAAGATGATACCAAAATTATAGTGATCCAATCGAGAAAAGAACAGGCAGAGATAAACCGCAGTCTTAAGATGCTATATTCAGGCACATACAGTTATTTAATAGAAATGCAAGTCCTAGAAATTAGCTAGTGGGTCCATATAAAATTGGTTACCTCCAAGTTCGCTCCGTACTGTCTGTGCAACTCAATTGAGTCTTGCCCACCAGAAAATGCATATCTGTTTATCTGCACATAGTTACAATTTAAAGGATCATTTATTCTGCTTTGTTGAGATAAGTTATTTGGCACAGAGTAACCAATCTGGATAATATCCATCCAGGAAACCTATATAAGAACTTCTAAAGGGAATCAAACTCCCAACAGCCTCAGTTTCCGGTTTTACCTAGGTCAAAATTACTGTAGTGGGACTGGACTCCTAAGTTAGGGCATAGCCCTCCCAAAAAAAAAAAAAAAGATCTTCCCTCCCCACAAACAAGAACTTTAAAAAGAACAAATTGAAGCTATGGTAGTCTGAGAAAATAAGTATGACAAGGAAAAGCAATTAGAGAAAAGTTTCTCACTACTGTAAGTATTGAAGACACTAAGGTAACAAAGATGATTTAACAAGATGGTCCAGCAAAATGCTACAGTTGTCCCAGTTATACAAGCAAAAGGCTGCAATAAAAAGACCATATATTGATTGGATAATCTCAAATATCATGTGAAGCTGGAAACAGAAGATTCAGTCAGTAAATCCACAACTTCAGACTGTATATAGGTAAAGACACACTTGTGGCAATGATGAGAATCAGACACTGTAATTCAATTACAATTATTGTTGAAAGTCATCTACTATTTAGAAGTATCTTCATCATTAATTGCCTGATAAGATTCTTCTCAAGAGTGTCCGTCATAAATGTCATTTTTATTCAATAGGTTGGGAAGCTTAGTAATTCAATTACAATTATCAATGATAACAATAACAGAAAAGGAAAACACCCATCCCACACTCTGTCCAGCAGCTATAGTGGGTGCCCCAAAGTCTCTTCAATTTGCTCCCAAAATATCAGCTAAATGAAACTAAAATTCTGACATAATGCATGTTCTTCATCTAAAAGGCAATGAAGGTGAAGGAGAGTAGCAGAAAAATTCACTATCAAGCACAGCAACAGCAATTGGTCGCATTTATAGACAGGGAAACTTCTTAACATCTAGGATTGGAACCATAGAGTAACTTGACTAAATCCAAGATCTCATCCTAGCTTCTTAACTTCTCTGCTAATCTTATCTCATTTTATTTTATTTATTTGTTTATTTGGTGGTAGCTGAAACCTGATCAGTAGCTAACCAAATGTTGAAATGGGTCATTAATCGGATGTATGGAAATGGCGAGAGAGTAGAGATGGATTATTAATTGTTAAATCTTATTAACAGAGTTTATTAGGGAGAGAGGAATGTATTTTTCCTCATTGCTCTGTTGGATCCCTAGAGCACAGAGAAATGTGTGTTTCTTTGCATGGTTGGCCGCAAGGGGAGTGATTTTAACAGAGGAAAATCTGAGAAAGAGAAGGATCACATGTATGTTTCATGTGTAAAAGCTTAGGTGAAAACGTAGTACATCTTCTATTGCATTGTCAAGTGGCAAATCGTTTGTGGAGGGTGGTCCTTAATTTGTTTGGGGTGCAATGGGTGATGTCGGGTACACTAAAGGAAGCATTGCATAGATGGGCTCACAGGAGGGAAAGAGAAGTCCAAGGGCAGGGCTTGGATTCTTGCCCCATTAGCAATCATGTAGATTATTTGGAAAGAGAGAAATAGGAGGGCTTTTGAAGAGGTGGAACATTGGGACGTTGACGGGGAAGTCTATAGAGTTAGGTAAGATTCTTCAGAAGAGGATGATCAACATAGCGTGTGTTCAGGAGACTAGATGTAAGGGTACTAGGGCACGAGATGTAGACGTGTTTAAACTATGGTACTCAAGAAGCGTTGGGGGTAAGAATGGGGTAGGTATTTTAGTTGACAGGGACCTTAAGGAGCTCGTGGTCGAGGTTAGGAGGGTAAATAATAGGTTGATGAGTATTAAACTGGCAGCTAGAGGGTTTACTGTAAACGTGATTAGTGCATACGCTCCTAAGGTAGGTTTGGACCAGGAGATCAATTCTGGGAGGATTTGGACGAGATGGTGCGTAGTATCCCGCATACAGAGAAGTTGTTCATTGGCGGAGATTCCAATTGTCATATTGGGGCTAGTGCTAGGGGTTATGATGATGTGCATGGCGGGTTCAATTTTGGGGATAGGAATGAGGGAGGTAATTCACTGTTGAAGTTTGCTAGAGATTTTGGTTTGGTTATAGCTAACTCGAGTTTTCCGAAGAGGGAAGAGCACCTGGTCACTTTCCGGAATTCAATGGGCAAGACTCTGATTGATTATCTTCTCTGCAGGAAATGCGATAAAGGCATGTGCACTGACTGCAAGGTCATCCCAAGTGAGCACCTCACGACCCTGCGTAGGCTCCTAGTTATGGACCTGGAGATCAAGAGGAGTAGGAGGAAGAGGGCGGGGTGCAGGCAACCTAAGATCAAGTGGGGTAACTTGACCAAGGACAAAGCTCAGGAGTTAGGGGAGAAGTTGTTGGCTATGAGGGCATGGATGAGTAGGGGGGACGCGTCTAGTATGTGGTTCACGACTGCGAATTGCATTAGGGCAGCTGCTAGAGAGGTCTTAGGGGTCACGAAGGGCTCTCCTAAGGTCATAAAGGGGACTGGTGGTGGAATGGAGAGGTTCAAGGTAAAGTGAAAGCTAAAAAAGCTGCTTATTTGAAGCTAGTGGAGAGTACAAACGAGGAGGAAAAAAAGACTTATCGGGAGTGTTACAGAAAGGCAAAGAAAGAGGCGAAGTTAGCAGTTATGACGGCTAAGAACGCGTCATTTGCTCGTTTGTACGAGGAGTTCGGGGGTAAAGGCGGGGACAAGAAGTGGTACCGGTTGGCCAAGGTGAGGGAGAGAAAAGCCCGCGATTTAAACCAAGTCAAGTGCATCAAGGACGAGGATGGCAAAGTGTTGATGGACGAGGCACTTATTAGGAGAAGATGGCAGACATACTTCCATAAACTATTGAACGAGGAGGGGGATAGACGCATTGTGCTGGGTGAGTTGGAGCACTCCGAGAGTCGGCGGGATTTTGGGTACTGTAGGCGGATTACGGTAGAGGAGGTGGAAGGGGCGATGCGTAAGATGTGCAGGGGTAGAGCGACGGGGCCAGACGAAATCCTGGTGGAATTCTGGAAGAGCGCGGGGCGGGCAGGTTTGGAGTGGCTCCCTGGGCTGTTTAATGTTATTTTTAAGACGAAGAAAATGCCCGAAGAATAGAGGTGGAGTACGATGGTTCCGCTTTACAAGAACAAGGGTGATATCCAAAATTGCAACAATTATAGGGGTATCAAGTTGTTGAGTCACACTATGGAAGTTTGAGAGAGGGTGGTGGAGGCCAGGGTGAGGAGGTGCGTGTCTATTTCCGAGAATCAGTTTGGATTCATGCCGGGGCGTTCGACTACGGAAGCGATTCATGTGGTAAGGAGATTAGTGGAGCAGTACAGGGAAAGGAAGAAGGATTTGCATATGGTGTTTATTGACCTTGAGAAAGTATACGATAAAGTCTGGAGGGAGGTCCTGTGGAGGTGTTTGGATGTTAGCGGCGTTCCGGTTGCGTACATTAGGGTGATTAAGGATATGTATGATGATGCTAGGACTCGGGTGAGGACTGTGGGTGATGACTCGGAGCATTTCCCTGTGGAGATAGGGTTGCACCAGGGATCGGCTCTTAGCCCATTTTTATTTGCCTTGACGATGGATGTACTGTCGCGACACATCCAAAGGGAGGTGCCTTGGTGCATGCTATTTGCTGATGATATAGTGTTGACGGGACCCATGATGCAGACGTGGAGGTTATGCTTGATGCTCAAGTTATCCCCAAGAGAGCGAGTTTTAAGTATCTCGGGTCTATTATCCAGGGTAACGGGGAGATTGACGAAGATGTCGCACATCGCATCGGAGCGGGATGGATGAAGTGGAAGCTCGCTTCCGGTGTTTTATGTGATAAGAATGTGCCGCCAAGACTTAAGGGTAAGTTTTATCGAGTGGTGGTTCGACCGGCTATGCTGTATGGGGCTGAGTGTTGGCCAGTGAAGAACTCCCACGTGCAGAAGATGAAAGTAGCATAGATGAGAATGTTGAGATGGATGGGTGGGTGTACCAGGAGCGATAGGATTAAGAATGAAGCTAACCGGGACAGAGTGGGAGTAGCCTCCGTGGAGGACACGATGCGAGAGTCGAGGCTGAGATGGTTCGGACATGTTAAGAGAAGAAGCATTGATGCTCCTGTCAGGAGGTGTGAGAGGTTGGCTTGGAGAGTTTGAGAAGAGGTCGAGGTAGGCCTAAGAAGTACTGGGGAGAGGTGATTAGACAGGACATGGCGCTGCTTCAGCTCACTGAGGACATGACCATTGATAGAAGGGTGTGGAGGTCGAGGATTAAGGTAGAAGGTTAGAGGGTAGTTTTTAGTTGTTCACCGATAGTCTTAGTAGCATGCATGTCCCTTCATATTCTTAAATTTTTATTACGTTATGTGGTTTTGTTCGCCTCAGGTATTGTATTCCCCGTTGCTATTATTTGGTACTACTTATCCTTTATCTCTCCCTTTTTCTTTTCTCTTCCTTCTTTCTTCCTTGTTTTCATCTTCTTCTTGCCCTACCTGAGCCGAGGGTCTATTGGAAACATCCTATCTACCTGCATTAGGTAGGGGTAAGGTCTGCGTACAGACTACCCTCCCCAGACCCCACCTGTTGGGATCATACTGGGTTTGTTGTTGTTGTTGTCATCGTCGTCTTTTGTTTCTAGTTTCTTATTGGTGCGCTTATGAGGTTCCAACTTGTACAGAGGATTGGGCCACTTTTGAGAACCATATACGATGTAGGTTCTCTTCTTTTTGGTATACGGCTTGTATATGGGGCTTCCTCGATTGTTAATGAAATTATTTACCTTATAAAAAGAATAATGTACAATGTTGTTTAATGAAATTATTTACCTTATAAAAAGAATTATGTACAATGTGTTCGATACCAAAAGTAAAAGAGTAGCAAAGAACAAAAGCATATCCCTTCCTAAGCATGTAGGGGTTCTAAAAAATCTAGAACTGCTCACTCATTATATGGTGATAAATATAAGATGTCTAAATTATATTTTTTGAGAAGGAATTATTTTCTGAGGAGGTGTGTAATAATATATTTCACATCATAATAAAACTCCAACCTTGTTTTTTATCTCTTTTGCTGAATCAGTCACATAAATGGCAGAATTTGGATCACTAGCAGACATTTTTCCATTCTCCCCCTGCAAATGTTCAACGAAATGTAGAATATTAACAGAAAGGCAATGCAGAAGAATTTTTACAAGCAGACACATTAAAAATCAGAAGCTGAAATAGTTGTATTTCTACTTATTTGGATCAGACAGATTACAAGCATGAAGGTGGGCGCATCAGAAAAAGAACAAAGATGAAATGAAATAACCGTTATATAGTTAGTAATCCATTTCATTTAAGTTGGAACTCAAGAATCATCTGCACTTGCACTAATTAAGAACCAAATTCCACTGAGAAGAGTGTTAAAGTGGTAAAAAAAAGGGAAAAAAGAAAAAAAAAAATATATATATATATATACATTATTCTATTTTGACATTTTGGGAAATGTGAAAGATGATTTATTAGTCAACACACATTTCCATCTGTTAGAAGACAACATTAAATGGAGACTATTTGCTAATTATGGACGGCAATGGTTCTAGCAAACAGTGTTCCAACTAGGACGAATCCTTTGTGAAAAAGTTACTGAAGATGTGGAGCATTGCTTGACTGAATTGAACATCTAACAAGGAAATTCTTTCTTGAGTTTCCTTGTGGAGTGTCATCCACAGGCTTTATGAAATCTTCATTAAACAGTTTTTTGTAGTCCAGAGCTAACATTCTAAATAGATTAGCTTAGTCCTGTGTTGCGGGGACTTTCCAAAATGTAGCCGCACCCGTGTCGGATCCTTCAAAAATGCACTACTTTTGGAGGATCCGACACGTATCCAGACACATTTTCGGAGAGTCCGAGCAACATAGGCTGAGTCTCTTATTTTTGTAACTTGTTAGCTTCCTGGTATAGCACAGACAAATGTAATGAAGCTAACAACACCTCTTTTGTACAATTTGCATCTTCTTGATGCCAGCAACGAATCTGCTTACTTCATCAACCAAAAAAAAAAAAGATTACTATCTATTGAGAAGTTGATGTCTTATGGTAAGCTTAAGTGTTTTTAACTTCTTTGTATATCAATTCTATCATTCTATGCATGAGGCAACTAGTTTTCCTAGTCGAGAAAAGCTTCTCTAGCATGAAGAATCAGAATCCAGATTCTAGGCACAAGCAGAATTCCAGGGAGAGAATAAAGCTTTCAGGAACGCTGCATTACTCGGCCTATACAAAAATTAAACAAATAAATTAACAAACTAGATTTATGTTTTACAGGTCTATGACCAAAATATGCTATATTTACTGGTCTATGAGCTGTGACAAAGCACACACAGTGAACTGCAATTTTTTTTCAATCAGAAAGGTGAAAAGTTAATAGTTCCAAGTTAGACGATGAGATACTCATATATAACCAGAATGAAGCACCCATAGCAGAACATAGCTTTCATTTGCAAAAATTAGGATCTAAAAATTGCCGCAGCTCAAGAGGATCATATCACAGGGCACTGGCAGGTGCTTTAGATTCCAGAATGATGGGTACGTGAGTATGATTCTTCTAACTGTTTGATTATAGATGATGCAATATCTTTTTTTAATTATACTAGTGTCCGGCCCAGCTTGCAGTCAGAAAAGTTAAAACCTCGTAGCAGCAAGAAGTTGAGGACGGATAAATAAATGGAATAGAACAAATTACTAAATAATTGTAAAAAGCGAAGTCACAGAAGCATCATCATAGTGAAACTTCATTGTAAATTTGTCACAGAACTAATATTGGTCAGTCACTGGTCTATAAGGAGGGGGGGAAAACCTGAAGGGCAGGAAAGAAAGATGATTCAATCAAAGCAGGCTTGTGATAACCTATCCGGGGAGCGACATCTCGAGTCATTCGGAAATAAGGATCCTGAAAAATCACTTACCGATGTTAGTTTTTCAGTAGAAAAGAGGGGGGAATCTATCAATAAAAAAGATCATGAAAGACAATGCAGAGAGAAAAAAGAAAGAAATGAAGCAGCAAAACCCCGAACATCTTTTTTTTTTTGTTAAGTAACATGATATTGTCTATCTCTCATCTAACCAGTTTAATTTCAAGCAAACTAGGAGGATTCCGGCTTACGTGACCTATTTAATTAAGCAGACCTACATCAAAGCTTGAACTTGCTAAATGATGTATCAATAGGCACAGCCCACGAACTAGCCAATTTACAATTGTTAAAGAGTATTTGAGTGTAACTGCAAGGTTAAGAAGTATAGTTGAATCAACAATCTCATACTTAAAAAACTAATCCTTTTCCAAATCAGGGAGGCAAGCAACATAGTTCACAATTCTTGAGCAGAGATCAACCAAAGATCGTACTTGTAATAGAAAAAGCATCAAACCATCTCTCTGATTATCATTTTGCTTTACCGCCACATAGACAAAAAAGAAAAGTTACTTTGTATTTGATCAATGTTCATCTTATATGAGATCTCGTATTTACAACAGTTCTTTGTCTTCCAACTCAACTTCTAGAAATATAACGAGAAAATAGCTTGAATCCTAAAAATGCTATACCATCATTGGAACAGGAATATGACATGGCCCATCCGGCATTTTCCTTTGATAAGTCAAATATCTTTAGTGGATATCACATAAAGATGTTGCCAACTTAACAGTAGTGCAGAATGTGTAAAATCAATTCAAACCTTTCAATAAAACATACAACATCAAAAGAGAACTCTTTACATGAGCTCAATGATTTCTATCATAGTGGAGGTTATAATTAGGATGTTATGAAGAGATCTTTGTGCCAGTGAAAATTGCTTGTAATGATTGGGAAATAGCCATCACTCTCAGACAAAAGACACCCATCCGACTATATAACCAAAACTATTTTTTTGACAACAAAACATATTGCTCCACCTTTTTAATAACTGCGAAGCATATTGCTTAATCATTCAAATATAATTAGAAACTTGAAGGAACCACAGGTCAAAAAAATCGAAGAAATCCGACAAAGAAATATAGGAGCAAGAACAAACCTGGTCTATGGCACATGGAATCAAGCAGCGAATGTTATCATTGCCAGAAAACAGATGAGGAAATGAACTGGGGAAGGACGGAACAGCCTGCAATTTTGAAATAAGTTTCTCTATCATTCAAAACAAAATTCAAATTCCTCAAGTTTTAGGAGAGGACAAGTCCATATAAAATTCAAACTATTCAGCTTTTTCTTTTTTGGTGTGTGTTGTTGGGTGGGGTGGGGTGGGGTGGGGTTGTGGGGGGAGATAAGGTAAAGTATACTGTTCCAGCTTCTTCAAGCTCTCAACTTATCTATTTGACATGAAAATAAGAAACAAAATACGAAACATAAGGCACATACTTCATTAACTTTGGTATTATAACAAAATCTAATAAAGGGTTTATACAATAGAGTAAGTTAATCATCCTTCTCAAATAAGAATTGAGTAAGTTAATAGCAGACTATGGTTATTACATTGAGGAGCATGCTACCTGAACTGGTGGAAAACTAACTTTCCCAATGTGATCTTCACCTGTGAAACCAAAAATGCCAACCACCTGAAAAAGAAACCGCATAGCGTATCAAAAGCCTATTAACATAAGATGCTCCTCTAGATGTAAAGTAAGCAGTAATCACCTTATTGTATGTGACACATTTTGCAACCTTCACCATGTTCTTGTAAAAGGCACTGTGCAAAAAGTTCTTGTTAGAAACGGACCATAAAACTATGAAAATTACAAGAAAATACACTCCTGGGGCTGTACACATAAAGTAGTAAGAAAACACAAGTTGATTGCATCCTTGTACGACTACGACCACTTAAATTCTACTTATGATATACCATGTAAAGCTAAAATTATCATTCTAAAAGGCAACATTAAGTCTGATCACTTCCATAGCAACAAATGTAAACATGAAAACCAAATAACATATCACCTCTGTCCCCGGACCCCTAAAGAAAAGATATTGTTACATTGAGGACATTTTCCACCAAAAAAGGAAAGTGACTTGTGTGACTTTACAAATATCCCAACTCTAACGCTGCATCAGTTGCTTCAATCATCTGTTAGACATTATTTCAACTTTTAAAACTCAAAATATCACCAAAACGCTATCTTTATACTGTATACAACTCCTTGTATGATTACCATATGTATACTTGCTTACCTACTAAACACTGAAAAATATCAAAAAAGGATTCTCAAGATAAACAATTTCCTTAAGAGTACCAAACATAATCAGGGAAAAAACAAAGTTACTCACTTACCCACCAACATAATCGAAATCAGAGAAAATGAAAGTCTTGGAAACATCAAATCCACAAGCTATAATATCTTTAGCATTCTCACGAGCAAGTCTTTGGCTTTCTTCCACGGACAAGTTCTTCCACATACATTTCTCATCATCTGTCAATTGTATTACTAGCGGCACTTTAAATGCATCCTGCAAATATCTAAACACAACAAAAAAACAAAATAAATCCACACCAAAAAAGAATTCTTTCCAAAAAAATTTGCAATCAAGTCCTCCCAATTAATTTAATTACTTTGTGAACATGAAGGGGATAAGGTGACCCAAATGCAAGGCTTCAGAGGAAGGTCCTCTGCCAGTATATAGATAGAACTTTTGGCCTTTTTCATAAGCGTCCAATATATCGTTGAAATCACGATGAGCGAAGAAAACTCCGCGGCGGAGGAAAACGTGAGCCGGGCGATTCGTGAGGCGTTGAACACGCTGGATTAAGGAATCATCGAGCCTCTGGCAACCGAATTTATCGATTAATTTGTCGTAGTCAATCTTGCAGCCGTCTTTTGCTGATACTTCCCATGGGTTCACTACTTGCTCCTCCTCTTCCACCACCTCTTTCGCCTCCTCCCTTTTCTCCATTGGTGTAATGCTGTTCTAGTGGGTTCGGAGATTTAGAGAGAAAGATCAAAAACCTTAGAATGGCTGAATTCTGATAGTTAAGAAGGTCTTAAGTGTCACAAACTGAAACCTGTGGGGGGGAAAAGGGAGTGTCATTAAACTTTTGTATAAAATTCCAGATACTCCAATTAAAATAGTGTAAAGAAGTAAATTAAAGTATCCTGTATTTTTCTTATAAACTTCTTTAAAATATTATTACCCACCTTTAGTTCAGTAATACTTGATATTTAAAGTAAAATGGATCATAAATATTACACGTACATATGTGTCGTAATTTCTTATTAATATTCATTCGCAAGTGATTTATGATCATGTCTAGGGTGGGTAAGGGGGCGGAGGGCAAGGGTAACAAGGGGTAAGGGATCCACTAGACTATGAGTTGAGTCCCGGAACATCAGGATACTGACGAGGATACTGACGGGTAAGTATATAAAGTTAGGGAAGATTCTCTAGGAGAGAGATTAATATAGCATATGTCTAGGAGATTAGATGGGTGGTCATGAAGGCTCAAAATGTTAACGGGTTTAAACTGTGGTATTCGGGAGGTGTTGTAGGCAATAACGGGATATATATTCTAGTTGATACGGATCTGAATGAGTTAGTGGTGGATGTTAGGAGGGTGAATGATAGTTTGATGATTATTAAGCTAGTGGTTGGGTCACTTTAAACGTGATCAATACTCACGTGCCTCAAATAGGCCTGGACGACAAGGTCAAAAGACGTTTCTGGGAAGATTTTGTCACGAGAAATTCCCATCCTCGGGACTGTTATGACGCCTAACATTTCACTTGCTAGGAAAGTCAATGTTAGCTATATCTTTTAACCATTTTTAACAATTCCAAACTACAAGACGACAATAAAGCTGAATTGTCTGAAGCAAGGTGATAAACCAATAAGCGACGAAATCCAAATACAATTCCAGAACTAGTGTCACGAATACATGAGCGTCTAGAGTATTACAAATAATAGTTTGAATAAAATAACATAACTATTTGAATCAAAATAAAAGGCTAAGATGATATAGAAGGGAACTTCAGGGCTACAGATGCCTTGCAGCTATACCTCAAGTCTCCACTAATAGCTAGATCCGAGCAAATCTCGCTCGGTGTTATTGGGACCAACTCGGGTATCTGCACAAGAAGTATAGACTATTGTATGAGTACAACCGACCCCATGTACTCTGTATGTGCCGAGTCTAACCTTGACGAAGTAGTTACGAGGCTAAGGCGGGTCACTTATAATAACTTGTACGCAATAATAATAATAATAATAATAATAATAATAATTAACAGAACAGACAAGAACAGACAATAATGGAAATAAAGTAGTTAACTCATAACAACGAACTCAAAATCCAACTACCAGCGAGCCCAGAATAACAAGCCTTATAAACTCATCCCAAATACCGAGGCAAATCCAACATCCACAAGCAAATACACCTTATACAATCCGTTGCGGCGCGCAACCCGGTCCCACCATATCATCATCTATGAATATCATAATCTGTCCTTATTCCACCATTTCAATTCATTACCTTTCAATTTACATTGTGTCGTGCAACCCGCTCCCCAAAAAATTTCAATCAATAATAGAATTTCAACAACCAAAATTTACAAGAATTTCTACATCAAGAGAGTAAATGTACGAGGTAATGAAGAATCACATAATAATCAAAGAATCTCTAACAACTCGAATGTGTCAACTTTATCAACCCATCTATATATACCAATTAACAACTCATACAAGTGAAACTATGTCATAAAACGACAACAAATTTTACAAAAAAAAAAAACAAAAAAAAAGAAAAAAAAAAATATAAGACAAGTAAGATATATGACAATTTAAATATGCAAGTAAAGCAAGTGGAGACAAATAGAAAATAAGCATGGAATCATGGAAAGGATGGACAATTTATTATAAAGATAATTATATGACAAGTAACAATTATGGAATGAAAGTCAAATAAGCGTAGCAATTAACGTATGAAACAAGATATATTATGAAGCAACAAAAACATGGAAGCAGTACATAATGGCGCATATACACTTATCACCTCGCAATAGGGTAAGAAGGCTTTCTCTATTGTAGAGAGGTATATGCCGTCTCCACCGTAATTCACATAACATGCAGATCAAGGGCTCCTAATTTTCTCAAATCAAAGTTAAACCCAACACTTACCTTACTCTGCAACTCAAGTAATCAATCAACCACGACCTTGCCTATTGAATAAGCCTTCAAATAAATCAAATCTAGCAAATTATTGACCAAATAATTCAAAATAAGCTTTAAAAACTACTCACAGATGAAAGAGATTCAATTTAGATCATTTTTTGAAAAAATCAACAAAAGTCAACCCAGGGTCTGCTTGGTCGAAATCAAGATTCGGACCAAAATTCGATTACCCATTCAATCTCGAGCCCGGTAATGTGATTTGTTTCAAAATCCGATCCCAATTCAAGATCTAAATCTACCCAGCTGCAAATATCGCAATTGTATTTTTTTTTTTTGCAAATGCGAGACAAGGGTTGCAAATGCGAACCCTGACAGAAGAGCAGAAGTCGCAAATGCAACCAAAATATCGCAATTGCGAAGACACCACTATCGGAAATGCGGTCAGGAACTTCGCAAATGCGAAGCAGACTTTAGTGGTCAGTGATTGCAAATGCGACCACTTCCTTCGCAAAAGCGAAAGTCCACCGTGAACAAATGCGAACAAATTCTCGCAAATGCGAGTTTCACCCAGCCCAACTCATGCTCGCAAATGCAAAAAAATCTTTGCAAAAGCGACGCTCGTAATTGCGAACCAGACCTCATAAATGAGGGATCTGTAGCAGAACGTCGGCAATAGAGTGCAACAGCTATCCTAGCATTAGCCAAACTCATTCGAAACACGTCTGAAACTCACCCGAGACCCTCGAGTTCCAAACCAAATATGCACACAATTGTAATAACATCATACGAACTTGTTTGGGCAATCAAATCACCAAAATAACATCTAAATCTACGAATCAATCGTCAAAACAAACAAAATTTCAAAGTGAAAGTCAAGAACACTAGAATCATATTTAAGTGTCCGAATCATGTCAAATTAATTCCGAATTGAACGAACTTTTACAGACAAGTTTCAAATAGTGATACAGACCTATTCCAAGTTTCAATATCAAAATCTGAACCCGTTAGCTAAGAAGTCAACTTACGATCAAACCTAGTTATTTTCAACTTTCAAAAATGCTAGTTTTCGCCAAAACGAGTCAAAACAAGTTAGGGACTATCAAATTCAATTCCGGGCATTACGCCCAAGTCCCAAATCACGATACGACCCATCGGGATCGTCAAAATACCGATCCGGTCATGTTTACATAAAATATTGGCCGTAGTCAACTCAAATTATTTTTAAGGCAAAAATTCATATTTTCTTCAATTTTTCACATAAAGACTTTCTGGAATAAGACATGGACTGCGCACGCAAGTCGAAAAATGCTAAACAAAGCTAATCGAGGTCTCGAAACACGGATATAGAGGTTAAATCTCAAAATGATCTGTCGGGTCATTACATTCTCCACTTCTAAAACAAACGTTTGTCCTCGAACAGACATAGAAAAGTACCTAGACTGAGGTGTGGGTATCTACTCCGCATATCGGACTCGGACTCCGACGTGGTTGCATCAATCGGCTGACCTCTCCAATGCACTCTTACTGAAGGATAACTCTTAGACCTCAACTTTCGGACCTACCGGGCTAGAATGGCCACAAGCTCCTTCTCATAAGTCAAATCCTCGTCCAATTGGACTGAGCTGAAATATAATACATGGGACGGATCACTACTAATGAATTAGGTGGCAATGCAAGCTTGTAGGTCACCTCACCCACTCTCTCAAGAATCTTAAAAGGTCTGATATACCTAGGGCTCAACTTGCCCTTCTTTCCGAACCTCATCACACCTTTCATGGTTAAAACCCGGAGCAAAACCTTTTCTCCAACCATCAATGCAACATCACGAACTCTACGATCGACATAACTCTTCTTCCTATACTGAGTTGTGCGAAGTCGATCCTGAATCATTTTGACCTTTTCCAAGGCATCCTGAACCAAATCGCTACTCAACAACCGAGCCTATTTTGGCTCAAACCAACCAACCGGCGAATGACACCACCTCCCACATAGTGCCTCATAGGGAGCCAGCTGAATACTCGATTGATAACTGTTGCTGTAGGCGCGAAGAATATCCTCCAATATCTGAATGGTATGCTCGGACTGTCCATCCGCCTAGGGGTGAAATGTTTTTCTCAACTCAACCCGTTTGCCTAACTCACGTTGTACGACCCTCCATAAATGTGATATGAACTGCGTACCCCAATCAAAAAGATGGACACCGGCACACCGTGTAGATGAACAATCTCGCGGATATAGATCTCAGCCAACTGCTCCTAAGAATAGATAACTACTACTAGAATGAAATGCGCCTACTTGGTCAACCTATCCATAATCACCCATACAACATCAAATTTCTTCTGAATCCGTGGGATCCCAACAACAAAATCCAGGTAACACGCTCCCACTTCCACTTAGGAATCTCAAGCCTCTGAAGCAAACCACCAGGCCTCTGATGCTCGTACTTTACCTGCTGGCAATTCAAACACCAAGCTACACGCGCAACTATATATTTCTTCATCCTTCTCCACCAATAATGCTGCCTCAAATCTTGATACATCTTGGCGGCATCCGGATGGATGGAATACCGTGAACTATGGACCTCCTTAAGAATTAACTCATAAAGCACACCTACACTGGGTACACAAATCCGACCCAGCATCCGCAAAACCCCATCATCTCTAATGGTAACCTGCTTGGCATCACCATGCAACACTGTGTCCTTAAGGACAAACAAATGGGGGTTGTCATACTGACGCTCTCTGATGCGCTCATACAAAGTAGACCAAGAAACTGTGCAAGCAAGAACCCGACTAGGCTCCGGAACATCTAACCTCATGACCTGGTTAGTCAAGGCCTGAACATCTGATGCTAGCGGTCTATCATCAACTGGAATATGCAAGGTTACCCATACTCACAACCTTTCTACTCAAGGCATCAACCACCATATTGGCCTTCTTGGGATGATACAAAATAGTGATATCATAGTCTTTTAACATCTCCAACCACCTCCGCTACCTCAAAGTGAGATCTTTTTGCTTGAACAAATACTAGATTCTGATGATCCGTGAATACCTTACATGACACACCGTAAAGGTAATGCCTCCAAATTTTCAATGCATGAACAATGGCTGCCAACTCAAAGTCATGAACATGGTAATTCTTCTCGTGAACCTTCAATTGTCGTGGTGCGTATGCAACCACCCTACCATCCTGCATCATTACTGCACCGAGCCTAATACACGATACATCACAATACACTGTATAAGATCCCGAACCTGTGGGTAGTACCAACACCGGAGTTGTAGTCAAGGCAGTCTTGAGCTTCTGAAATCTCAACTCACACTTATCCGACCATCTGAATAGAGCACCCTTCTAGGTCTATCTATTCAATGGGGCTGCGATGGATGATAACCTCTCCACGAACAGGCTACCGCGCCAAACCCACGAAGCTCCGAATCTTTATAGATGAAGTAAGTCTCGGGCAGTTTTGAACTGCCTCAATCTTTTTAAGATCCGCTTTAATGCCCTCTGCAGATACAACATGTCCCAATAAGGCAGCCGAGTCCAACCAAAACTCACACTTAGAGAAATTGGCATACAACTGACTATCTCTCAAGGTCTGAAGCACCACTCGAAGATTCTGCTATGCTCTTCTCCACTGTGGGAGTAGTTCAAGATATCATCAATGAACACGATCACAAAAGAATCCAAGTAGGGGTTAAATACCCAATTCATCAAATCCATAAATTTTGCTGGGGCATTTGTCAAGCCAAATGACATCACTAAGAACTCATAATGCTAGTACCGAGTTTGGAAAGTTGTCTTAGGGACATCCGATGCCCTAATCTTCAACTGATGGTAGCCAAATCACAAATCAACCTTCGAAAACACTTTGGCACCTTGAATTTTGTCAAATAAGTCATCAATACTTGGCAAGGGATACTTGTTCCTGATGGTAACTTTGTTCAACTGTCGATAATCTATACACATCCTCATTGAACCATCCCTTCTTTTCACAAACAACACTGGCACACCCCAAGGCGAGACACTAGGCCTAATGAATCCTTTATCAAGCAAATCCTATAACTGCTCCTTCAGTTACTTCAATTCAGGTGGCTATACGGTACGGTGGACTAGAAATGGGCTGAGTGCCCGAAGCCAAGTCAATATAAAAATCAATATCACTGTTGGGTGACATCCCCGATAGATTTGCAGGAAACACCTCTAGAAAGTCACACACAACAGGTACTAAATCCATGGAAGGAACCTCTGCACTAGAATCACGAACATAGGCTAAATATGGTAGACACCTATTCTTGACCATATACCGAGCCTTCACATAAGAAATAACCTTGCTAGTAGAATGGCCAGGAGTCCCCCTTCACTCTAATCAGGGCAACCCCGGCATGGATAAGGTCATCGTCTTGGCGTGACAGTCCAATATAGCATGATGAGGTGACAACCAATCCATGCCCAAAATAACATCAAAGTCCATCGTATCAAGAAGTAGGAGATCTACACTAGTCTCAAGGCTCTCGATAGAAACTGTACATGAGCGATAAACACGATCTACAATAATAGAATCTCCCACAAGAGTGGACACATATACAAGAGCACTCAAAGAATCACGAGTCACAATTAGATATGAAGCAAAATAGGATGTGACGTAGAAATATGTAGAGCCCGGATCAAATAGAGCTGAAGCATCACTATGGAAAACCGAAACAATATCTATGATGACAGCGTCAGATGACTCTGCCTCAGGTCTAGCTGGAAATGCATAAAAATAGGGATGGGGCCCACCATTATGACCTCCGCCCCTCGGGCGACCCCTAGCTTAATAGCCTCCACCTCTCATGGCCTAGCCTCTACATCTAGCAACCTGACCCTCGCCTCGAATTGGTTGTGTAGGCGATGGAGAAACCGGCACCGACATGATGGCACGAGAACCGTGCTGAGGTCTGCTGCTTTTCAATCTAGGGCAATACCTCCTGATATGACCTATTCCCCCACACCCAAAGCACTCTCTCAACTACTAAGGCTGCTGAAGATGAGACTGACCTTGACGATCTGGATAGCCACTGTAGTAACTCTGAATCGGTGGTACACTGGTAAAAGCTGAAGGTGCACTAAATGCTGGCTTCTTAGGACGAGACCCATAAAAACCTCTGCCTCCAGACAAGGCACCATTAAGCCACCGAAATGACAGGGTCTCTTCTCAAATGTCGACCCTCTATCCTGGCCACGAACCATCTTGATTCGTCTAGCCATCTCTATGGCCCTCTATAAAGAAATATCATCCCCCGTCCTTGGCCATTTGAAGCCTGATGCCGAAGGTAAAACCATCAATAAACCTCCTCACCCTCTCTCTATACGTAGGAATCAACATAGCTGCATGACTGGCTAGGTCCACATATCTAGTCCCATACTAGGTGACAGTCATGCCACCTTGATGAAGGCGCTCAAACTGCCTATGGTACTCCTCTCTCAGAGTGAAAGGAATAACTTCTCCAGAAATAGCTGTGAAAATTGATCCCAGGTAAGTGAAGGTGAACCGACTAGTCTGCTCCCCTCAAAATCCTGCCATCACCTCTTGGAAGAGCCGTCATCTACAACACTACAAAGTCGACCCCATTGGTCTCAACAATACCCATGTTGTGCAATACCTCATGGAAGGTCCAAGTAATCCTATGGATCCTCAAAGGGTGCACCGCTATAATGAACATGAAAGAGCTTGGTGAACTTGTCCAAACTTATCAATCCCTCAGAAGATATCGCGGGCCTCTCTCCGGGTTGTGTAGAAACTATGGGTTGAACTACCCTAACTGCTGGAGCCGCTGCAGTCTGGTATAGGAGAGACATTTGCTCCGAAGTGTGAGTGGCGGAAGTCTGTGCTCCTCCCCCAACCTAAAAAATGGCTGGTGCCATAGGAAATACTCTAGTCTAAGCCACACTCTCCATAAGTCCACTAATCGAACTAGAGCGTCTGTAGTACAGAAGTGGCTATGAATCCGTCTAGGACCTGAGTAGGTCAGACATGTGCGGTCTGAACTGGGACCTCCTCCTCATGGTCAGTCTGAGGCTCCACCATGGGTACTGCTGCTACTCATGCTCTAGCCTGAGCTCTGCCTCTACCCCGGCTCCTACCCCTGGTAGTGGCTACAATTGGGGGCTCTGGCTCCTCCCCGACTATAGACGTTGTGCGAGTTCTCACCATCTGTGAGAGAATAAGAGTAGAATGGTTCAAACTTCAATAATGGAAATAAACCGAATGATAGAGAAATAAAGAAGTGAAATTTTTCTAAAGCCTTATAGCCTCTAAAGGATAAGTACATAAATCTCTGTATCGATCCTCCAGACTCTACCAAGCTTGCTCATGACTCTTGAGACCTAGGCAACTATGTGCTCTAATACCAACTTGCCACGATCCGGAACTCCTGCCCTCGGGAACGTGATGACGCCTAACATTTCACTTGCTAGGAAATCCAACGTTAGCTATATCTTTTAACCATTTTTAACAATTCCAAATTACAAGACGACAATAAAGCTGAATTGTCTGAAGCAAGTGATGTACCATAGAATTTCGGCACATTTAATACTAATTACTTAGGTTTTAGCTCGTTTTAAATGCATTTTATCGTTAATTATTATGAAGTTTTGATGTTTTGCGGTACATGAGGCTTGAGGACCCGAAAACATGGAAATTAAGTCAAAAAGCCGCAAAAGAGCAAAATGAAGACAAGTTTGCGGCCGCATAATTCAAATGTGGACCGCAAAACTCAATTGCAGACCGCAAACCACGAGGGGCAACCACAGAGTAGAACAGTTCAAATGGACAAATTGAATGAAAATTATGCGGTCCATTATGCGACCACATAACAAGTTTGTGGGCCGCATAACAGACCGCAGACTTCCAGAAGAGTCAGACCTCACAATTTTGCGATGGAAAATGCGATCGCATAACAGATATGCGAACCGCATAACTGCTATGCGATCAACACCTGGAACTGGAATCGGAAGATATGCTATGTAACTGAAGAATATGCGGACCGCATACCTATTTTGCGACAGATATGCGATCGCATAATGTGTCTGCAGGGGTATTTTTGTCCAATTTTGGCCCCGATTTTTAGCCCACTATAAATAAATTTATTCGGGTTTTGTGGGGGCATCTTGTCTGAAAAAGAAGCTACAATACAAGGCATTGAATAGTCTATATTTTGGAAGCTTTAGAGTGAAGAGTCTTGCATTTTTGTAAGCATTATGACATTGAATATTATTATCTTTTGTATTTTAGCATGTGTGGCTAGTTTTAAATACTAAGTTTATGGACCCTAAATGGGTGTAATGTTAATGGGTGTTTACCATTGAATATATATATATATATAATGGTTGGTTGGTATATATTTATTTCTCATTCTTCATTTATTGTTGGTGGTTGCAAACATTAACAAGTGCTATTTTACTCTTCCTTTACTTGGAAAAGTGGGTTAGGGTTTGGTAGAAGTAAATATAAAAAACTCAAGGAGTTAAATCTTGTTTAATAGAAACACTTAGGGATAAGTTGATTTTATTTGGCACAAATTGATTGTTCTTAATTGCAACTCTTTTATATTTGGAAATCATAAAGAGGAAATACTACCCAACTATTAGAAAATATTGGGTAGTCATTTAGAGATCATTTGCATATCAAGGACCTTCCATTAGAAATATATTATATTAACACCGATAGAAATACATTTTATTGAAGGGGACACAACCTTGGTTTAGTTAATCAAATTATTTACAACTTTATAGAATCATACTTGTTATTACTTCACTCAATTACAATACTCTTTTTAAGCTAACCGAATAGAATTACGATTTAAGTTAAGCTTCATACTATTCAAGTAATTTTTTCACGCCTATTCCCTGTGAGATTTGACCCCAACCTAGTTGGGTTATTATATTTGACATCGGCCGCTTTACACTATTTATTTAAGTGTAATTTGAGCATATGAAATTTTGGCGCCGTTGCCGGGGAATACGGTCTTGAAATTACTAACTAATGTGCACTTTACTTTACATCTTTTCTATTCCATCACACTTTGCTTGCTTTGTTTGGTGTGCTAGGTAAGAATGGATGATTATGATGAGGAGGAAAATCCCTTTGCGGATATTGAGGAATACAGTGATGATACCAACGCCATTCTCCCTCCGCGGGTTGAAGCTGCTACATTCAAAGTAGAACACGGGTTAATCCTGATTCTCAAGGCATAATGATTATTCAGAAACTCCACAGATGATGATCCAACGCAACACCTTAGGAATTTCTTAGGTGTGTGCGCCATGCATAAACAGAACAATGTGACAGACGATGCCCTAAGACTGCGGGTGTTCAAATACTCATTAACAGGAGAGGCGAGAAAATGGATTCAAAATCTACCTCCTCAGTCTATCACTTCTTGGCCCGAACTTATCCGAGCCTTCTTGTCCAAGTGGTTCCCACAGAGCAAGAAGTCTGAGCTCAGAGATAAAATTTTCTTCTTCAAACAACTACCAGGAGAACACTTACATGAGACGTGAGACCGATTCAAGTTGTACTTAGTGAGGTCACCGAACCATGGTTTTTTGGATACTATTTTGATGGAGAAATTTTACATGGGTCTGGTTCCACTGTCCCAGCCCATAGCTAAAAATGTAGCAGACGGATCTTTCATGGACAAAACGTTCCCCAGGATTAGACAGATTCTAGATAAAATGGCCAAGCACAACCAAGCTTGGCACTTTGAAGATACCTCAGGTGGAATTGCATACGGTACTCCCTCTCTAACCAACACGATCAAAGAAAACCAAGAGAGAGACCAGTTGATTGTCGGGCTTGCCACAAACGTTGACGTGCTAACCAAGATGTTCACAGAAAGTCAGACAAAGAAGGTAAATGTTGTGGAAGACATGCACCCCATGGGGAATCAAGAGTTCGAAGAATCAAACTATGTTCATAATTCTCAAGGTGGTTACCGCCAACAAAATCAATGGAGGCCAAACCCGCAAGGGCAAGGCCATCAAAATTGGCGCAATGATCAAGGTGGGTCGAGTCAAGGAAATTGGAGCAATAACAACAAAAATTATGTCAACGGGAGCTCCAACCCCTATGTTCCACCAAAGGGGCAATATTATAACTCCTCGCACTACACGGAGGGTTCTTCAAGTGAATCCAAGTTGGAAGGAATGCTTGAAAAGATTTTGCAAAATCAAGAAAGATGCGACATTACAATTAAAAACATGTCTGAACTTGTAGGGTCACACACCGCTTCCATTCAAATGATTGAAATTCAAATGCGAGATTTGTCAAGAGAAAAAATCCTAAGCTAAAGGGTACACTCCCAAGTGATACAATTTCCAACCCTAAAGGCAATGGGAGCGGGCCAACGTCTCATTGCATGGCCATCACCACGCGAAGTGGGAAGGTACTTCAAGGAGAAAATGAACAAGTGGTTGAAGTAGATGATCTTGAGCAAGAAGTTGAGGCACGAGTTAAAGTGTCGATTGTTGTTGAAGTTGAGAAGCTCCCCCAAGAGCTGAAAGTCCAAAAAGCACACCATGATGAGGTAAAGGAAAAGGTGAAGGAAGCCCCAAAAGATCCGCCACCAATTCCTAGACCTACTCCTCCATTCCCTCAAAGAATTGTTAGAAGGGTAGATGATATCATGTTCGAGAAGTTTTATGACATTCTAAAGCAATTGTCGGTGAACATTCCATTCTTGGAAGCCTTCCAAGAGATGCCAAGATTTTCTAAATATTTAAAGGACTTGATAACTAAGAAGAGATCCACCAAGAATGAAGTGGTGAGTATGACTCACCGGGTTAGCTCTATTATTGCAACAACAACCGCCGAGAAGAAAGACGACCCGGGAGCATTCACCATCCCATGTACTATTGGCTTGAGAGATTTTGCAAGGGAAATTTGTGACAATAGGGCTAGAATTAACTTGATGCCTCTTGCTATTTACAAGAAAGCGGGGCTAGGCTTGCCAAGACCCACAAGTATGAGACTGCAAATGGCCCACCGTTCAATCAAGAGACACCCGTGGGAATTGTTGATGATGTCCTAGTGAAAGTGGGAAAGTTCCTTCTCCCGGATGATTTTGTGATCCTTGACTGTTCTGCTGACAAGGAAATTCCTATCATATTGGGGAGGCCATTCCTTGCCACTGGAAGAGCATTAATGTATTCAGAACAAAATGAAATCAAGTTCCGAGTTAATGATGAAGAGGTCACTTTCCAAGCAAATAAGGGTATGAAGTTGCCGTATGCATATGAAGAGATCTCCGTCATTGATGTTATTGATGAGAAAGAGGATGCAAGTGACATGAAGATGGAAGAAGAATGCCTTTGTGAGGCCTTAGCGGTAATATTGGTAAATTTTGATGGTGAGGACATGGAGGGGTATGTGGAAGTTGTGAATGCATTAGAAGGACGTGGGTCCTACACTTATGCACCGAAGAAGCTCTCTATTGATTTAGAGAATAGAGAAACTCCCCCTGCAAAGCCTTCCATCATTGAGCTTCCACAATTCGAGCTAAAGTCATTTCAACCACATTTGAGGTATAAATATCTTGGCTCCAATAATACTTTACCCATAATTGTTTCTTCTTTGTTGGATGATGTGCAGGTAGGTCAATTGTTAAATGTCCTGAGGGAACACCGACAAGCCATTGGGTGGACAATAGCGGACATCCGAGGAATTCCCGCCGGAATTTGTGATCACAAAATCCAATTGGAGCAAGGAAGCAAGCCTAGTGTGGAGCACCAGAGGAGATTGAACCCATCAATGCAAGAGTTGGTAAAGAAGGAAATTATCAAGTGGTTGGATGCCGGAGTAGTCTATCCCATTGCAGATAGTTCTTGGATGAGCCCAATGCAATGTGTGCCGAAGAAGGGAGGCATGACCGTGATCCACAATGAAAAGAACGAGCTCATCCCAACAAGGACTATAACCGGGTGGAGAGTGTGTATGGACTATCAGAAGCTTAACAATGCGACATGCAAAGACCATTTACCTATGCCTTTTATTGATCAAATGCTTGATCGGCTAGCGGGAAGGTCATTTTATTGCTTCCTTGACGGATATTCTGGCTACAACCAAATCAACATTTCATTGGAGGATCAAGAGAAAACAACTTTCACGTGCCCATATGGGACCTTTGCTTTTAGCCGGATGCCGTTTGGGCTTTCTAATGCTACGACTACTTTCCAATGATGCATGATATCTATATTCTCGGACATGGTGGAGGATTTCTTAGAAGTGTTCATGGATGACTTCTCGGTAGTGGGTGACTCCTTTGAGCATTGTCTTGACAACCTTAGGCAAGTGCTCTGTGAGGAAACAAACCTTGTGCTAAATTAGGAGAAATGCCACTTCATGGTGGATGAGGGCACTGTATTGGGCCACAAAATTTCTAAACATGGCATAGAGGTTGATTGAGCCAAAATAGAAACCATCTCCAAACTCCGTTCACCAACTTCAATTAAAGGTGTCCGAAGCTTTTTGGGGCACGCCGACTTCAATAGGAGTTTTATCAAGGACTTTTCACAAATTTCAAATCCCATATGAAAGCTCCTTGAAAAAGATGCCAAGTTTGTGTTTGATGAGAAGTGCCTTAAGGCATTTGAATAATTGAAAGAGAAGCTCACCACGACTCCTATTATTGTCACACCGGATTGGTCCCTTCCATTTGAACTCATGTGTGATGCCAGTGGTGTAGCTATTGGAGCGGTGCTTGGTCAAAGGAATAACAAAGTTTTTCATCCTATCTACTACGCAAGCAAGACGCTCAATTGTGCTCAAATGAATTATACTATGATTGAGCAAGAAATTCTTGCCATTGTCTATGCCTTTGAGAAATTTTGAGCCTATTTGTTGGCGTCCAAGGTGGTAGTCTACACGGATCATGTTTCTCTTCGCTATCTTATGGAGAATAAGGATGCCAAGCCACGATTAATCTTATGGGTCCTTTTATTGCAAGTATTTGACTTTGAGGTCAAGGATCGCAAGGGCACAAAAAATCAAGTCTCGGATCATTTGTCTAGGCTTGAGGAAGAAGGAAGACCAAAAGTAGAACATTGACATCAATGATGCTTTTCCAGATGAGCACATATTGGAATTGTCTTATTCATCCGGCCCTTGGTATGCCGATATTGCTAACTATTTAGTTAGCGAACTTATTCCCGATGGATTGGAGACTTATGAAAATAAGAAGTTCTTGCGGAAATGTAGGAAATACTATTGGGAGGAGCCCTTCTTGTTTCACATTGTGCCGACAACATCATTCGGCGATGTGTTCTGGAAGATGAGGTTATGCCAATTCTCAAGGCATGTCATGACTCACCGGTTGGAGGTCATCATTGAGGAAATCGAACGGCAGCAAAGGTACTTGAGTGTGGTTATAATTGGCCGTCGATCTACCAGGACGCGAATCAAATGGTCAAAGCTTATGATCAATGTCAAAGTCAAGGGTCAATCTCTAAGAGGCATGAGATGCCTATGAATTTTGTGATGGAGGTCGAAATCGTCGACGTGTGGGGGATCGATTTTATGGATCCCTTTGTGAGATCTTATGGTATGAAGTATATCCTAGTGGCAGTGGACTATGTGTCCAAGTGGGTTTAGGTAATCGCCTTGCCAAACAATCAGGCGAGGAGTGTGACTGCATTTTTGAAGAAAAGCATATTCACACGGTTTGGAACTCCTAGAGCCATTCTTAGCGATGGTGGCTCTCATTTCTGCAACAAGTCTTTCACTGGGCTACTCGAGAAATATGGCGTAAAGCACAAGGTGGCCACACCTTATCATCCTCAGTCGAGTGTCCAAGTTGAAGTCTCCAACAGGGAGATTAAAAACATTCTAGCCAAAACTGTCAATGCAAACAAGACCGACTGGTCAAGAAAGCTAGATGATGCGTTGTGGGCCTATCGCACAACGTTCAAGACTCCTATTGGCACTTCACCATACCGGTTAGTCTTTGGAAAGGCATGTCATTTACCCATGGAGCTGGAACACAAGGCCATGTGGGCTTTGAAAAAGTTGAACCTTGACTGGGCCGAGGCTGCTAATCTGAGATTGACACAACTCAACGAAATGGAAGAATTCTGTTTCCATGCCTATGAGAGTGCAACCGTGTACAAGGAAAGAATGAATTTTTTCCATGACAAGAAGATCTTGAAGCGGGGGTTCAAATCGGGTGACTTAGTCTTGCTTTTCAATTCAAGACTCAAGTTGTTCCTGGGCAAACTCAAATCTAAATGGTCTGGCCGTTAAAAGTGGTCAATGTGTCTCCATTTGTAGCTGTTGAATTAGAGTCGGAGGATGGACTCCGAACTTTCAAGGTGAATGGCCAGCGGGTTAAGCGCTACTTGGGCACAACTGGAGACAAGCATTTGGTGGAGCAATTTGCTCTCAAATATAGTCCATCCCCCATCACTGAGTAAGCCTAAAAAGGGGCTAACTTCGCCGTGTCGCGACGTTAAATTAAGCGCTTCGTGGGAGGCAACCCATTTGTGGTAACATTCTTTTTGTTCCTTATTTTTATTTTTTCTTATGTAGATTAGATTGAGCAAGTTGACGTATTTTTTAGAGTGCAGGTGGTCCAAAATATCATAAAACAGGGTGAATATATTGAAGAAATGGAAGAAAAGTAACTCAAGGGCGGTTGCTGCAACTATGCGTTCGCACAATGACTATGCGGACCGCATAGTGGTCGCAAACCTGGACAGGAAGTTGGGAAGAATTTTCTAAAAAGATGTGGTGAAAAATCACATTATGCGGTCTGCATATCACTTATGCGACCGCATAATGCTTCACATCTATGAGGTAATTAGACCTATCCTGAAACTACCGCATAACACTCATGCGGTCGCATAACGTGTTATGCGATCACTTGTCCACCGCATCCTAGCCAGGTAAAAATCCCTAACCTTCTTCGCACAACCTCACTCACTTGCACACAAGCACTCACACTCGCACAAGACAAACAAAAACAAAAATAAAAACAAAAAAAAAGAGTAAGAATAGACCGAATTTTGAAGAAAGAACAAGGATCGATCAAACGAAACCAAGTGCAATTATATTTCAGAGATAATTTTCTTGTACTTGTTTTCTACATCTGGTATGTACTTTCTCCCCTTTCCATTTCTGTTACTTTTGTTTTGTGTTGTTTTTGTTCTTTCTTTGTTTCTTTTGTGTTGTTTTTGTCTTTTGTAGACCCCTAAGTGCTTAATTGAAGATAAAAATGCTGGGTAGAGGGTCTGTGAACATGATGTAGGTGTTAAATTCTTGTTAGGAGTAGGTTTGAATTGTGGGAAATATGACTTCTTGCGGCCTGTATAAACGGTTTGCGGCCAACAAAGTCACCGCAAATGTAACCCTAGGTGACTTTGTGTAGTGCAATAATGCGGAGGCTTTTGCGATCGCAAAAATGTTATGCGGCTCGCAAAGCCACCACAAACCTGGACAGTTGATGGGTTTGTCTAAGGGACATTATGCGGCATGTTTGCGATCGCAAACCCTGCTCTGCGGTGGGTTTTGTGATCGCATATTTTTGGTCCAATCAAGGTACACATTTTTGTGATGGATATGAGATTCGCATAGTGGTTATGCGATCGTATAACCCATCGCATAACTGATATTTTTTCTGAGTATTGTAATTATGCGATGGGTTTGCGGTCCGTATAGTGGTTATGCGACCACATAACCCATCACATCTTATGTTTCTTTTGCAATTTTTTTAGTCTTATGATTGCTATGCTACGCCCATCACTCACACAGTGTTTCTTTGCAGAAATGGCACCAAAGAAGGCTATAGCAATACGATCCCCATCCGCTCGTGGACAGAAAAGGGCCACTGCCGGCCAACATGCAGAACAGGCAAAACGTCCACGACTAGAAACCTCCTGCACTGCTGCTGAGCACTCCTCCTTGTCTGATGAGGAGGAGGCACAACTATATACCTTGCCATCAGTAGACTTGCAAACTGAGGCAAGAAGGAAAATGGGGGAGGATCTATAACTCCGATTTGGGGTTACAGGCTTCATGAGTCTATACAAAGAGGGGCTTACAAAGCGGAAGATCCTAGAAGAAAAACAATTTAGCGTGAACGGGTTGAAGAAACATTATCGTCACATCCTAGAGAACATCAAGGAGAGGAAGTGGGAATTCTTCACGGAGGTTCCTGAGGAGTATAATGAAACAATTGTGCGAGAATTTTATGAATCATATGGGGCCTCAAGGTCAGCTGAGCACAAGAGAAATAGGGTCTTTAGTGAAACAGTTCTGGTTCGAGGAAAGTAGGTGATATGTGATAAGGGAACCATCAATGACTTGTACTTTAAGGGTTGGAGTTCGGGCACAGCTGAGTATGAGGCCAAAGTAGCAAATAAAGACAACGAACGTGCTTGGATAGCTTCTGTGATAACAAAGGGAACCCCAGCCTGGTTTGACCCTAATCAGAAGATTTACAAAGAGTATCTCACACGGGAGGGTCGCTACTAGCTCAGCTTTGTCACTTCACGCCTGATACCATCCAGAAATGAAATAGATATCAACATTGAGAAAGCACTCCTGACTGCGTGCATCATGACGGGTATAAGAATTGATGTGGGTGAGATTATTTTTCGAGAGTTGGGGGTCAGGGCGAACCAGATTCCATTCCCCTAATTGATCACATCTATCTGTAATGTTGTGGAAGTGCCTCCATTTCCACACCATGACAAGCCGGTGAAAGTGCTTAAGGATATCGATATCATGCGTATTAGTGAGGCAGTGTCAAAGGAAACTGATGCTCCTATAGAGATTTAGATCCCCCTTTCAGCAGACAAAGACATTCCAGAATCCCAGATACCTGCCTCTCCTCAGGCCACACTGGCATCCACAGCCACTCCACAGCCCAATCCACAGGCCACCACTGCACAACCCCCGGTCGTACTGCCAGCTCTTTCTAAGCTGGGTCTCCTAGCTCAGCGCACAAATGCTAAGGAAGACCGACTGATGAAGGAGCTCCCAACCATTATTCGGTAAGCATTGCTTCCCGTCCAATCCTTAATGACGTCGCTTCAACAGAAACATCAATTTTATGAGGATCGCTTGAAGAAAATTGAGGTGCGGCTGGAGAAAGTTGAACGGGGCGAGGTTGGAGGCATGCCTAAGCTCCGTACAGATGTAGATGCACTAAAGGGTGAGCTCCAAAAGATAAAGAACCTGGAGTTTGACGTATCCTCCCTCCTGACAAAGGAAGGAGAGCAGGGAGTTGGCACATCTATTCCTGGACTAGACTTTGATTTCACCACACTGATGATAATTCCCGAGCCGCAGATTGTTGGGACCTCCCAGACTCCAGCTCCCTTGGCACCCATTGGCATTCCCTCTGAGGCAAATTCCGAACATACTGAAGAGGCCGAAGAAGGGGAGACGGATGATGAGGAGACAGATGAAGCTGCACTGTCAGAGGAGGATGAGGGTCCTCAAGACAAGGGTAAGCAATTTGCCGTGACTACAGCTGCACAGGAGAAAGAAGAAGCAGATGTACAGAAGGCAATTGCACACTCGCTAGCGTACATGTTCGCCAAAGCCCATCCATCGACCACTCAGCCATCATCGGGCGAGGTTAGCAGCTCCCAGGCCCTCGCTCCATCATCAGGGTAGTCGGAGATTCCATCTGTGGAGGTCACTCCTCAGGATGAGATCCCATCAGCCACAACTTCAGCATCAGTGGGTGACCCCATTGCAGTCTAGCCTGCTTCAGACTCCCACAATGCTTAGTGCGCCACTAGGGAGCCCCTCAACTCTGTTTTAGATTTCTTACGTATTGGGGACAATACATGCTCTTCAGTTGGGGGTGGGATAGCCATTTTTGTGATCTTTGTGTACATAGTTTTATATTTGTGATCTTTGTGTACATAGTTGTATATAAAAAAAACAAAAAAATATATAGTTGCATGCATAACTTCCTTAGTAGTTAGTAATGAATTTCCCTTGGTTTTTCTTCGTCGGGTTCTTTTTCGAGGGTGTAATAGTAGAACCAGGACAGTAGTATGAAATATTTTGACCTATTTGGTGTGATTGTATAGTTTCAAGCATGTATGTTGGTAAATGAATTATACCCTTCCATTTATATATATATATATATATATATATATATGTAAAAAGATTTTATGGTTAGTCATTTTTGTGAACTTGAGGCTCACTCTTTGACTTTGACTTTATGTTTACTCAGAATTGTACTTATCATATGATGAAAGCTTTGAGTTGCCTGATGTTCACTTGAGGGCTAAAACCATGTTGAGTCAAACAGTTCTTGTGCCATGTGTGTTAGTGTTTGTGTAAATAATTCTTGTGTTTACTTCTATCATCTAGAACTTGTCCGGTTGGTCTTTCAATTCTAATGATAATTACGTTTGGTTGGAGAGATGACCTTAGGAATTCTTTGTGTTATTTGAAAATTCCCTTTAGCCTTTCAAGCTAACCATTGCATAGACGTTATCACTAGTCACCCCATTCGAGCCTTTAACCTTTTCTTTGGCTACCTCATTACAAACCTTTCCCTTTTTGTAAAATAATTCCCTCTTTTGAACTCGTCCATCCTTGAACATTGAGAATGAGGCTAAAAGACTAAGTTGGGGGTGTGGTGTCAAGTTGGAGGTTGGTAAGGTTGTATATTGAGTGTAGGATCATAGACCTCAAAGTGTTCATGTGAAATTATTCAAGCTCCACAAGAAAAATACCAAAAAATAGTGGTATAAAAAAAGGGTATATAGATGTGGGGTCTTGAAGAAAGTAGAGAGGTATTCAAGGTGGTTCTATGTCGATAACTAGAAGGGTATGAGGTTTGAAAAGAAACAAAGTGCAAAAAGAGAGACAAATGTGAGTAGTGCTCAAGGAGGGTATAGTCACTTGTATCCCAAATACTTATCCAACCCTTCCCTAAACCTACATTACAAGCTTAAAAAGTTCTTATGGGATCTCCAATCGAATGTTTTTGAATAGGCAGCGAAAAATAAGGGCAAACTTATGGCATGATATGTTGTAACACTTGAAATTCCTTGTGAGAGTGAGTGTCTTTGTAAATCTGTCCCCCGTGTTGTCTCTGTAAATATGGTGATTTTGGGGACCTTCTTTCTTGTGAGGGTACATGAACTGCAAGGTTTAACAAAAGTTAAGTTCTTGAAGTCGAATGCAAGTGCACTTAGCTGAGAGCAACATTTAGTCAAATTGGTTGAGGCTCAAAGTTCACAGGTTGATTAGCTTCTTTGTAAATAATAATGGTTGTCCAGGAAGGGTAAATAAATGGCAGCACATGCTTGTGAACTGACAATTAAAACCATCCACGGTCACTACTGTTTCATGTCGTCAGTCAGAGTCTAGGATAGGATAATGTTGTTTTAGTTGCTTGAGGAGAACAAGAGTTTAAGTTGGGGGTGTTGATGTGCCGTAGAATTTCGGCACATTTAATACCAATTACTTAGGTTTTAGCTCGTTTTAAATGCATTTGCTCGTTAATTCTTATAAAGTTTTGATGTTTTTCAGTACATGACGCTTGAGGACCCGAAAACATGGAAATGAAGTCAAAAAGCCGCAAAAGAGAAAAAAGAAGATAAGTTTGCAGGCCGCATAATTCAAATGCGGACCACAGAACTCACATGCGGACCGCAAACCATGAGGGGCAACCGCAAAGTACAACAGTTCAAATGGCCAAATCGAATGAAAATTATGCGGTCCATTATGCGACCGCATAACAAGTTTGTGGGACGCATAACTGACCGCAGACTTCCAGAAGAGTCAGAGCCTCATAATTTTGCAATCGCATAACAGACATGCGAACCGCATAACTTCTATGTGATCGACACCTGGAACCGGAATCGGAAGATATGCGATTGAATTGAAGAATATGCGTCCGCATACCTATTTTTCGACAGATATGCGGTCGCATAATGTGTCTGCAAGGGTATTCTTGTCCAATTTTGGCACCGATTTTTAACCCACTATAAATAAATTTATTAGGGTTTTATGGGGGCATCTTGTCTGAAAAATAAGCTACAATACGAGGCATTGAATAGTCCATCTTTTGGAAGTTTTAGAGTGAAGAATCTTGCACTTTTGTAAGCATTATGACATTGAATATTGTTATATTTTTGTATTTTAGCATGTGTGGCTAGTTTTAAATACTAACGTTGTGGAACCTAAATGAGTGTAATGTTAATGGGTGTTTACCATTGAATATATATATATATATATAATGGTTGGTTGGTATATATTTATTTCTCATTCTTCATTTATTGTTGGTGGTTCCAAACATTAACAAGTGCCAATTTACTCTTTCTTTACTTGGAAAAGTGGGTTAAGGTTTGATAGAAGTAAATATAAAAAACTCAAGGCGTTAAACCTTGTTTAATAGAATCGCTTAGGGATAATTTGATTTTATTTGGCAAAAATTGATTGTTATTAATTGCAACTCTTTTATATTTGGAAAAATCATAAAAAGGAAATACTACCCAAGTATTGGAAAATATTGGGTAATCATTTAGAGATCATTTGCATATCAAGGACCTTCCATTAGAAATATATCATATTAACACAGATAGCATTACATTTCATTGAAGGGGACACAACTTTGGTTTAGTTAATCAAATTATTTACAACTTTATAGAATCATACTTGTTATTACTTCACTCAATTAAAATACTCTTTTTAAGCTAACAGAATAGAATTACGATTTAAGTTAAGCTTCACACTATTCAAGTAATTTTTTCAAGCCTATTCCCTGTGGGATTCAACCCCAACGTAGTTGGGTTATTATATTTGATATCGACCGCTTTACACTATTTATTTAAGTGTAAAGTATCAGCAAGGCGATAAACTAATAAGTGACAAAATCCAAATACAATCCCAGAATTGGTGTCACGAATACATGAGCGTCTTGAGTACTACAACTAATAGTCTTAATAAAATAACATCACTGTTTGAATCAAAATAAATAGCTAAGATGATATATAAGGGAACTTCAGGACTGCGGATGACGTGCAACTATACCTCAAGTATCCACTAATAGCTAGATCCAAGCAAATCTCACTCGGAGTTGTTGGGACCAACTCGGTATCTGCACAAGAAGTGCAGAGTATAGTATGAGTAAAACCGACCTCATGTACTCAGTAAGTGACGAGTCTACCTCGATGAAGTAGTGATGAGGCTGAGGTGGGTCACATATAATAACCTGCACGCAATAATAATAATAATAACAGAAAAGAAAGGAATGGAAATTAAGTAGTTAACTCATAACAACGAACTCAAAATCCAACTACCAGAGAGCCCAGAATAACAAGCCTTATAAACTTATCTCTAATACCGAGGCAAATCCTATAGTCACAAACAAATACAACTTATGTCCGTTGCAGCGCGTAATCAGATCCCACCATATCCTCATATGTTAAATTTCATAATCCGTCCTTATTCCACCATTTCAATTCATTACCTTTCAATTTCCGTTGCGGCGTGCAACCCGTTCCCCAAACAATTTCAATCAACAATAGCAATTCAACAACCAAAATTTACAAGAATTTCTACATCAAGAGAGTAAATGTACGAGGCAATGAAGAATCACATAATAATCAAAGAATCTCTAACAACTCGAATGTCTCAACTTTACCAACTCATCGATATCTACCAATTAACAACTCATACAAGTGAAACTACGTCATAGAAGGCAACAAATTTTACAAAAAAAATAAAATAATAAGCCAAGTAAGACATATGAAAATTTAAATATGCAAGTAAAGCAAGTGGAGTCAAATAGAAAATAAGCATGGAATCATGTAAGGAGTGGATTAACAAATAAGCATGGAAATATGAAGTAACAAAAACATGGAAGCAAGTCACTGTCGCGCCCCTTTTTTTCTCGCGGAGATCGGGTTTATGACATTGGTTGGGACAACTCGTTCCTTTTGGGAAAGGGGTTTGCATATTTTGAAGATTCGCCACCTCACGATTTTAACGGTGCGTTAGGGCACCTAAGGGGTTCAATTACAAATACCTTACTAACCAGAGATTTGGGTAAGGGCTTTAAATTATCCTAAGGGGAAGGTGTTAGGCACCCCTCAGGATCCACAAGTGTGGTTCCTGGCCAAATGGTTTCGTGAATTTGTACAATTACCAAATAACAAGTAAAGACTCAAATAAGAGGGGATTTAAGTCTTAAACATGCAGATGTTTTAAAGAAACAGTAAAGAAGATTTAGCTTTTGAAAAGAATTACGAGCTAAGCATTTAAAAGGTGTCCTAGGTTTATAATAATATGGATCACATCAATGCAATACCCGATAATCACTCCTCGAAGAGGGGCTACACGTGGTATTAGCGCACCGGTCATCATATCCATATTCTACCCTTCCCACCCCGTGAGGTTATTAAAATGAGTGTTGGTCTCGACCTCTATTGCATGTTGTTACCCGTCCCTTCCTATCAGTCCCAGAGGAAATTAGGACTTTTATCCTAAAAGGAGGTGCTAGGCAGACCCTCAGGTTTTAAAGGTAAAATTCTAAGGCGACAAGTAACAAAACAAGTAGGACTGCAGATAAAGGAAAACATAGAAAACAGATAAAGGCTCAAATATTCCTCCACACACAGTACACATAAGCAACATGTCTCATACACAATTAAGGTCCATATTAATTCAGAATCCTAAAGCAGGTATCTAGGTGATAACACAAAGACAGATTATTGCATAACTTAGAGAGGAAGTCTTAATCGGACTCGCCTACTGGTTTTAAGCATGCTGACAGTTAAACATGATCACAAAGACAGTTCTGATTTTATCTTTTAAGTTAATTACCTAAGGCTTGCCTAAGTGTTGGATAACATGCAATAGTTATTCAGATTTGTTAACGACTCTAGGTTGTTTATAGCTAATAACATGCAATTCTAGGTGTTGAAGATATACAAGGACTAATTACCAGTCGCTTAGAACAGGGGACTGTTCTGTATTTAGACTAAGTGCAGTTAATAGATACGATCCTATAGTATGATATCTAATGCAGCATGATGCATAATAACTTAAACATGATTTCTAAATGCACATAGAATCATAGCATTATGCACAGTTTCAGGAATATCATAGATGATAGATTTTTAATGGTTGTTTACCTAGAACAGGATCTCTACGTGTATAGCATGATGAGACATGATTGCAGTTTGTTTATCCTAGGACAGTACTTCTAGTGAAGTTTCAGAACATGGGCAGAATCACGTAATAACAACTTATTTTATTATTTATCCTATAGGCAGGATTTCTAAGCGTAGATGAGATGTTGAATACACATAGATCCTAAGTAGAATGATATCTAATGCATGGCATAGTATACCTAAACATGGCTGCTATTGCGCATAGAGAGAAAATAAACCTAGAAACATGGTCTCTACCCTTAATTATACTAGAGCATGCATATCACCCACCCATTTTCACTATCCGACCCAGAGTTATTTACAATTAATTATTACAGGCCATTGAATACGAATTACACAATAGAAGGAAAATAAGAAGTTAACTATAGGGAGCCTACAGAATAGTCTCAAGTCTCCAGGTCCTCAATGCCAAGTATTATTTCACAACCTTCTCATAATCCGGGTGTGTCAGAGTTCCCTAAGGACCTCAAAGGCTCGCGGGCAGTGCTCACCCCCATATTTCATAGCCAAAATAGAGTAAGTGCAGTGTGGAATGGCTAGCCTTTGTGTGTCAAAGTTCAGAGGGATCTCAAGGGTCCCAAGGCAATGCTCACACAGAAGGAGCAGAACCTAGACTTCTAAGAGTATATGTGAGAGTGCTTTTTATTTTTAAAAGTTTTAAGTAAGAAAACAGTTTTGAGGAAGGGTAAGTAAGAAAAACAGTTTTGAAGAGGGAAACTTGATTGGAATAGATGTTCAACATCACACAAAGGACCAAGGATAGTCCAACAATCATAAGCAGGGGTAATAGGATTTGAGGGACAAATACAGAGCATGTGAGGGCAAACATGTAGCAGGCAGAAACACATATAGGCATGCAATCAGAAGCTCCTAAGGGTTCAGAGGATCAGGGGTACAGTAAAGTACTGGATTAGATTAACATATCAACACCAAATAACTAAGACTATGATCACTAATTTACCAATCATAGGCATGGGAATTCACCTAAGAAACAGGTGCTAAGTATACAGAAACATACTGGTCATTGACAAGTAAAGCCTAACTTAACATGTGAATGGCGTTCAGGATCCTAGTTACATGTTGAACAATAAAATAATAAGTAAAAGCAAATTAGAAATACACTGAATTACAACAATAATAGAAACATGTTGGTTTGAGAACTGAAATCTGAATTAGAACATACTAGTGAAATGAAGAAAGAAGTAACACAAACAGGAAGTAGGAGATGCACAATAGTTAGCATTGGCTTGCAGCCGGCTAACTTAGAATAGTAGTAATTAGGACAGAAGATAGAGAGAGCATAGAGTTTTTAATTGTGTGTGTGAGAGAGAGAGTTGAACATATTCGTTCGTCTCTTTCAAAAAATAAGAGGCCGGGGCATATATAGCTTTCAAATAGTAGTAAATAAGGTGCAGATCAAAGTCATGCAGCAATTAAAGGAATCAGAATCAATCAGTTTAAGTACTTCCTCTAATTAAGGGGTTAACATTCAAACGGTAAGAACAGGTAACCAATAAGGAAGCAAATCAACATATGATTGGAACATAACAAATAAGGAAATACTTTAAAATAGTGTAAGTATAGAGCTGGTAATTAGGCTAGGTTCATAGACTCCTAATTAAGGAAACAAATGTTGAAAATCAGTTGACAACATAATTAACCAAAAATAAGGAAAGAGAATATTTTAAAGATTAAAATCAGTCGAGAATAAAGGGTACCAATCACAGGGAATCAGGGATTCTGTTAGAAGGCAATATTAACCAAAGGATAGAAAATAAATAAATCGTGCAAACATAGTAAAATTATAGAATAATACTTAAAATCAAAAAGAAAATCATTCTTTTTTTTTTTCAGAAAGGTGTTAAGAAACCCTAGCTTGAAGATTAAGAGTCATTTTTAAAGAAAACTCGGAATCTTTAAGGAAAATAGCAAAAATAACTCAGAATACATCCAAATCTGTCATAGATCTAAGAAATCGAGAGCCAGCAATTAGGGTTTTAGTGAGATAACCCAAAAAGAGGTAAAATCGGCTCAGAAACCATAGGTTTTTGCCGGAGATAGGAAGATCTTACTCGGACAGGCCAAGGGTGGCCTGAGAAGGCATGAACAGTCATGGGGTGAGGTGAACATATTCAGGATCTCCTAAGAAACTCCGAATAGTGATACCCGGTGTAGGAGGGAGCCATGAAGCTAAGAAAAGTGAGGACCCATGGTTTCCGGCAAGAGAGGTAGCCGGAGAAGACGAGCCATCTTCATCGGAGAAGAAGAGGCCGGAAGTCTCTAGAAGAGACGAGAAAGAGAGAGAGAGAGAGAGAGAGAGAGAGAGAGAGAGAGAGAGAGAGAGAGAGAGAGAGAGAGAGAGAGAGAGAGAGAGAGAGAGAGAGAGAGAGAGAGAGAGAGAGAGAGAGAGAGAGAGAGAGAGAGAGAGAGAGAGAGAGAGAGAGAGAGAGAGAGAGAGAGAGAGAGAGAGAGAGAGAGAGAGAGAGAGAGAGAGAGAGAGAGAGAGAGAGAGAGAGAGAGAGAGAGAGAGAGAGAGAGAGAGAGAGAGAGAGAGAGAGAGAGAGAGAGAGAGAGAGAGAGAGAGAGAGAGAGAGAGAGAGAGAGAGAGAGAGAGAGAGAGAGAGAGAGAGAGAGAGAGAGAGAGAGAGAGAGAGAGAGAGAGAGAGAGAGAGAGAGAGAGAGAGAGAGAGAGAGAGAGAGAGAGAGAGAGAGAGAGAGAGAGAGAGAGAGAGAGAGAGAGAGAGAGAGAGAGAGAGAGAGAGAGAGAGAGAGAGAGAGAGAGAGAGAGAGAGAGAGAGAGAGAGAGAGAGAGAGAGAGAGAGAGAGAGAGAGAGAGAGAGAGAGTTAGAGAGATGAGGGACCGGTGAGAATGAGAGGGGAATGGGATAGGCCGTTAGGGTCTAACTAAGGTAATAGAAATCTGGGCCGTTGATCTAATTTGATCAACGACTCATATTGGTTTGGGGTTGGGCCGGGTAGGATATTGTATTGGGATTGGGGGTCTGGGCTAGTTTAATTGGGCGGGTTTGGGTTTAATTGGGGGCTAGAATTTAAATGAAATGTGGCTAGCTATTAAATACTCAATTAAAATGTTAAATGCTCCATTAAAATTAGTTAAAATAACTAATAATCAGAAGAATTAAATTGGTGATTAAGAAATAAAATAAAAATGGTTAATCATTATTTAAAAATATAAATGACCAATTACTGGATAGAAATAACATAAAATATATGGTTAGGCTATAATTGTAAAATTATTGCAATTATAGCCAAAAGGTGCCAAATTGAACGATTGTGAAACAATTTGATCTTAACAAGGCCAATAATAATGTATTAATTCAAGAGATGTCTTTGAAATTATTTGTAATGCAATTTATAATTAATTATTAGAGATAAAAATACTGGATAAATTAGAAATAAATTTATAAAAATATGAGAAAATTATGGAAAAATTTCAATTGTTATGGAACTTGATTTTGAAGGTATATATGCAAATTTAAAAATAACTTGAGGAAAAATTGGGTATCAACAGTCATATAACGACGCATATACACTCATCACCTAGCATATACGTTGTTTCCCACGTAATTCACATAACATGTAGATCAAGGGTTCCTAATTCCCTCAAATCAAAGGTTAAACCGAACACTTACCTGACTCCGCAACTCAAGTAATCAATCAACCATGACCTTGCCTTTTGAACAAGCCTTCAAACCAACTAAAATCTAGCAAATTTTTGACCAAATAATTTAAAATAAGCTTTAGAAACTACCCACAAATGAAATATGTTCAATTTAGATCATTTTTTCAAAAAGTCAACAAAAATCAACCCCGGGCTCGCTTGGTCAATATCAAGATACAGACCAAAATTTGATAACCGATTCAATCCCCAGCCTGGTTATGTGATTTGTTTCGAAATTCGGCCCCAATTCAAGGTCTACATATCAATTACAAAATCTCTAATTTCTACCATGAGAATACTAAGTTTGATGTTGAAATCTCATGAATTGTAATGTGTAACTGAAAAGAAATGGATTGAAGTCACTTACCAATGAATTTTGGAAGAAAAATCTCTTGGAAAATCGCCTATAGAGTGTTTAGGGTTGAGAAATGGTGAGAAATGAGCTATGTACCATTTTCCCCCTCTTTTACCCCGCCGCAGATGTCGCAATTGCGATCTCGTGTTCGCAATTGCGAAAATCGCAAATGCAAGACAAGGGTCGTAAATGCGAACCCTGTCACAGAAGAGAAGGATTCGAAAATGCGATAAAAAGATCGCAAATGCGGTTAGGAACTTTGCAAATGCGAATCAAACTATAATGGTTAGTGACCGCAAATGTGACGACTTCCTTTGCAAAAGCGAAAGTTCACAGTTCGCAAATGCGAACAAGTTCCCGCAAATGCGAGTTTCATCCAGCCCAACCATGCTCACAAATGCAAAAAATTCTTCACAAAAGTGAGGCTCACAATTGTGAGCCAGACTTTGCAATGCGAGATTTGGAGCAGAACACCAGCAACAGGGTGCACCAGCTATCCTAGCATTAGCCCAACCCATACGAAACACGTCCGAAACTCACCTGAGCCCCTCGGTTTCCAAACCAAACATGCACATAAATATAATAACATCATACAAACTTGCTCTCGCAATCAAATCACTAAAATAACATCTAAATCTACAAATCAATCCTCAAAACAAATGAAATTTCAAAGTGAAACTCAAGAATACTAGAATCACACTTATGCGTCCGAATAATGTCAAATCAATTTAGACTTGAACAACCATTTGTAGGATACAGAAATATTCCAAGTTTCATCATTAAAATCCAAACCCATTAGCTAAGAAGTCAACTTACGGTCAAACTTAGTAATTTTCAACTTTCAAAATTGCTAGTTTTCGACAAAATGAGTCAAAACAAGTTAAGGGCTTCCGAATTCAATTCCGGGCATACGCTCAAGTCCCAAATCACGATACAGACCCACCCGGATAGTCAAAATACCAATCTGGGTGCCTTTACATAACATATTGACCGTAGTCAACTCAAAGCATTTTAAGGCAAAAATTCATATTTTCTTCAATTTTTCACATAAAGTCTTTCTGGAATAAGACACGAGCTACGCACGTAGATCTACAAATATTAATCGGAGCTAATCGAGATCTCGAAATACAAAAATAGAGGCTAAATCTCAATATGACTTATCGGGTCATCATAGATTTGGACGAGGTTGCGCGTGGTATCCCGCACGCCGAGAAACTTTCCATAGGGGGTGATTTAATGGCCATATTGGGGAGACTGCTAGGGGTTATGGTGAGGTGTTTAAATATATATATATTTAAAATGTCAATTGGAATCATTACTTAATTTACAAGAGTTATACAAGCATTTCTCATAATTTTAGAGCTTCAAAAATAATTTTCTTGCATTTAAATTATTTGAATATTGAAATTATTCTGTGACCATCAAATTACCCAAAATTATTATTTGCATCCATATATATGTTTCAGAATATTTTACTTCATTTTATATAATCACATTTATTGTGCTTTTATGCCAAATACGTAATTTTGCAATAATAGCCTATTTTTATAATTTATTGCATTTGTCATTTTATTCAAGGTCAAAAATAAGTTTTTACATTTTTTAATCTTCTATTATTATTTTAAAGTATTAAGTTTCATAAATAGCATTTTTATATTCTATTTAGCTATTTCATTAAATTATTTTCCCTAATTCCTTGTATTTTAAAACATAGCCCAAGTTAGGCCAATTTTCGGACAATGGTCAAAACACACCCTAAACCCCTAGCCCAATTCACAAAGCCCGAACCAGATAAGCCCTCTAATTCTAACCCGATCGGGACCCGTCTCCATGACTCGCCCCCACTTTTCTTTTAATCTTGGTCGTTGATCTTAGAGAACAACGACCCATAAACCATATCCCTCTTTTAATTACCCAACCTCAAACCCTAATCCTCATTTCCCTTCAGCAGCCGCCTCTATACTCTCTCAAACACTCCCTCCTAGCCTTCCTCAATCTTCTCCGAATCCGATCAAATCATGGATTCTGTCTGTGATTTTCTTACCTTTTACGTGTTACCTCATTGTTACTTATATGATTATGGTATTACATAGCACTTCCCATTTTTGGCAAGTACCAATCTTCCAAATCAAGCACAATCATCACTATCTCCTCAAGATTCAGACGAGTTTTCATCTATATACATTCATGGCGAGATTATACGGGTCCGATCAGTGAGATTTTAAACTATTTTTTGGTTCTCCATCATGAACTAGGGTTTACCTAATTTTTCTCCTAATCCGATTCTAAATTGATTCTGCATGCTATTATTTCCTTGATTGTGTTTGATTTTACAGTGTTTTCTTGTTTGTTTGTTCAATTTCTATTACTATATAAACCCCTCCCCAATTTCCCTTTTGAACAAACTTTAACCACCGAATTCACTGAAATTCAAAGTTATTGCTCTCTTATTCTCTCATTCTTTTGTTTTGAACTTTCGCTCTTGGCCGGTTGAAAGCCAAGGCCACTGGAATTCGATTCTCGAACATCTCTCGGTGTGAGCACTGCTCGGGGTTCATCTGAGACCCTTGGGAACTCTGACACAGTGGAAATTTAAGGTTTCTGTTGTTTTCTCTTTGCTACTGATACGCGAGTTGCTGCTGACATTTAATCTTCTACCTTATTTTCTCTTTAGTTCTGCAAACTGGTAAGTGCTGAGACTCTCGCAAGTTCATTCTCTTTTCCTTGTATTCATGCTTTGTATGCTCATGTCATTTAGGCTTTCGTGAATCAATATACTATTGTTTTCCTATGTTCATATTCTTGTTTGCTTTAGAATTATCCTATACCCCTATGTTTTGCTAGTATCTGAACCTGTTTGAATTTTGGGTTTCGATGCATGCCCATTTATGCGTGAAACTTGAATGGTTCATGATTACCTTAAACATGTCTTGCTATTTTGACCACCCATTTTTCATTATGAGTCCCCTCTCATGACTTGCCTGGATTTCTTATACTGGAACTCTTAGAAGATTATCTCCTGCCCATAATTGGTTTGAGTAAAACTTCTTTCTGATGAATCCTTTATGTATGGTCTGCTAAATGCTTATGTGAACCTTGTCGCGCCCCTTTTTCTCGTAAAATCAGGTTTCGACATGTGACAACTCTTTTAAGGAGGTATTAAAAGATAAGAGTCGCCACCTAATGATTTTTAAGGTGCGTTATAGCACCTATTTACAAGTGACTCAGGTTCAACTAATTTGCATCACCAAAGATCGGGTAAGGGCTCGAAATTACCTCGAAGAGAAGGTGTTAGGCACTCTTCGAGGTCCACAACTGTGGGTCCCGACTGAACTTGAATTATATGAATTAATCAAATAAACAAAGATAGAGATTGAAGTTTGAGAATTTTTTATTATAAAAGACTTTGAACAAATGAGTACAAACACTTGATTCAAAATAAAAAGGGGAATGAGATGGGGGGTCCTAAGTTTTTTAGCCTAAAGGATCACCCCATGCAACATAAATAATACTTCGTAACTCTCTTGTGGGGTGCTACTCACATTATCAGCAGGCACAACCTTTCATCTCCTACTACCCGATTACTATCTTTAAGTTGTTACCTAAAGCGCACTAGTTCAAATATAAGTTATGCGTGCACTACCCGTCCCATACCTATGGTCTATGAGGCATTGGACATCTATTTTGGGTGGTTCTATACCTTAATTAGGTTGCTCAGAAAATGTTAAAACTAGAAGACATACAAAAACACGTTGGACTTCACATATAGGCAATTAAAGGCTCAAGTTAGCCTCCACACTTAAACAACAAATGCACGAGAAATAGATTTTTCATGTTAGGCAGTTCAAAATTAAGGAACTTAAATCCCTATAGACATGATTTCTATGTGGTAGGCGTCAAGGCATGCAAGCAGTTTTAAGAACCAACGTTATTCATAGACAAGATTGTATAGGTTGTTGCATACTGATTATTGAGATGGAAGATTCTCAGTTATTAGTCCTGTAGATGTTGCGCCCAGGTGATTTATGTAATAAAGAGAGTGAAATCTATCGAGAGAAACCTAGAATTACCCATGCTCTTGGTAATGGCATCAGTGACCGATAATCAGCATTGAAATGGGGCATCATTAACAGTTATTAAGGTGAACAGTGGTATCCTATAGACAGGATTTCTAATGATTATCACTTGGGAACCTGATTTTATTGTAATAACTTAATCTTATAGGCATGTTTTCGAAGTGAATAGTGTGATGCATTAACAAATGAGGTGATTAGAGTCCTATAGGCATGATCTCTAGTGGATATGTTGCAGCAATGCAAATTAAAGGAAAGTTCAACGATATTTATTTCCTACGGGCAGGTTTTCTAACAACATGTAGCAACAAAAATATGGAAGCATTTGAGCTCATGTTTTGCTAATAGACAAGTAGTGCAAGTGTGTTCTTTTCCTAATGTCATGATTTCTACAGTGTACATAGAGAATGAACGACATAAAGCAAGTGCATCATTCAATCCTATAGGCATGGTATCTACCCATCGCATATTAATATTAAAGTCTATCCCATCCCCTTTACTAAAAACCCCAATCATTTATACAAAGATTATTACAGTCCCAATTGATAAGAAAAGTAACAATATTACATAATAGTGGACAGGGCTATAGCAGGCCCAAACAAATAACTAAATACCCAGCCTTACTGGGCCTTCAATATCTATTACATGGCATACTTAAACCTTCAACAAAGAACCACACAACCACAGGTCCATAGAAGAGTTCATACCAATTCAATGAGCCACAACACCTAGTATTGCACCACTTGGAAACAACCAATATAGATACACAGTACATGACAGGGAAATAGAGTATTGGGGATAGTTTTGGAGGTTGAGGGAATGACTAGGACCAAGCCCTAGTGTGTCAGAATTCACACTAGGGAGGCCAGCAATAAAACCTAGATAGACTTGGCTTTCAGCCAGCTAAGAATAGGAATTTAGAATATTAGAGTAGCAATTAAGGAGAGTGAACATAAATCACCAAATTGAGCATACAACACAACTGGTTCAACAAGGTTCATATAGAAAAGTACCACATAGACAACCTCATAGGAATTAGGAGAGGAAAATGGGTATGCAGGCATACATAGGTTATCATGCATAGATGCAAGAAGTTGAACTAATTGAAACCTAAAGATCCAAATTAAGTTAAGTCTACCCTGATGCCACATTAATCAGTACTTGGACATGATGGAGGGACACACATTGTGATAATCGCAAAAATGATAGGATAGCAAATGAACCAAAGCATACTGGAAAACATATTAGCATAGGAGCAAAGTCGTAGTTAAAAGAAAAATAGAGTGTTTACCTTTTAAAAATCAGGATAGCATGAAACAAGTTTAGAGAAGATTTTAGAGCACCATTTCATAGAATTATGGCTAATACAGAAAGAGCAATTCAGTATACATAGGACTTAGTACTAAAAGGTTCATTCAACTGAGGGGGGGGGGGGTT